>CAIGRB010064633.1:15295-46692 GCA_903798255.1 Fraxinus quadrangulata
GGGTTATGCTAGGGGAACATAACCCTTCACATAAGGGTGTCCATAATGGACACCCGGCGCCCCCCTATTGGAGGGGGCAAGGGTCCCACCTGCGCCCCCTCCAATAGGGGGGCGCCGGGTGTCCATTATGGACACCCTTATGTGAAGGGTTATGTTCATTTAGCATTTTCCTATATCAACTCACTGCACGCACCGTAACCGGTAAAGTTGTCGCCGTTTGACCTTTGCTAACATGCGCATTCATGCCTCCATGTGGCCCAAAACGGCCCCTCATTCACCCGAAGCACGATAGCAAGCGCGCACCGGTTCTTGCTATTGCTTGGCCCCACTTGCCCAAAAACTCAATAATATTAGCATTTCTAGATCAATAGGTCACCAAACTTTGACTTCTATTGCATATTGGTTCATAATCTTCAAATCCTAGCATTTATGTATCCGATATTTTATTTTTGTAGCACTTAAGTCTTTATTGGACAAATTTATAAAAGTAATACATTCGTTATTAATTGTGAGGTGATATTGTCCATTTTCTTTTGTCGTCGAATTCATTAAGCCCCCACTTGAGTTCGAAGTAAAAATTATATTTTATTCCAATTCCTTTTCAATTACACATTTTAAAAAGAGGAATTTGTTACAAAATCTATTCTAAAAAATAGGACTCTAACAAGAGCTAAAATTCATCGCATTTCAGTTGAACAATCAATCAAAGGATCTAATGCCATAATCACCATTATTTACAAACACCATTACTCATTTTATAATAGTCTTTAATTGGCAAGCTAATATTTTTCTTTTTTGAAAAGACGATACTATCATTCTCTTCAAATAAAATTCTCCATCCCACCCATCTCTCGCAATTAAAACTATCTCCAATCACTTTAGCACGTGATTGGCTAAGAAGAATAACTCTTTTCATAATTACTTTTATTCATCTGAAGATAAGGATAAAATTGTGTATTTAGTAAATTTAAGATTTTTAATCAAAGGGAAGGGTAAAATTGTTCGCTAGGACGTAAGTACTACTAGAATAAAAGACTAATGATGTAAACGATTATGCTACATGTAAATAATTGTTTACCAACATGTGATGTGATGTGATATGATATGATTATTTTAGAATTTTTATAACCAAATAAAAAAAATTCACCGTCATTTTGACACTTCATCTTTATGTATATTATTATATAACTCAATTATGTATGAGCAGCATTATTCATGATGTAAATGCTCTATTTTGAAGATTGAGGACCAATGTGCAATATGTGTTGAAGAGTGGAGACTGCCTATGCTATTTTGTTTTCTAATTTCAGATTTTTAATTTTTATAAGCAAGCCCTCACCCAATTCCTCTCTCTCGATTTCGGCTCCCAATTTCACACACTCAGGTACAGATCATTTGCAACACACCCCACCCTACCCCACGCAACCACCCCCCATCATCGCCCAGACCCGCCGCACCAATCCATCGCCAAACCCACGTTCCTCTTGCTCCCCAATTTCACCTCCACAGATTTATGGGTTCTTATATAATCCATTTCGCATCTCTGCATAATCACGTGTTCACAAATTGTTAGATGTGGTTGTAGTTGCTTTTTTTTTTTTTTTTTTTTAATTTTATAACAATTTTGGGTTTTGGCTTATGGGTTTAGTGCAGAAAGTGAGAATGGACGTAAATTCCATGTTTCATGTGGCGGCGATAGCATGCACGGCGTGAATACGTGGTGGACCTGGTGGTGGAGTTGAGTTCATTAGGTGTAGCTGCTGCCGTTGATTTAGGAGGTTGCCAAGATCTAGAGTACAGATGTCGAATCAGACTGTTAAGGTGAATAGGGACACAATTTCGGCATGCATGACATGCCCTCTTTGCGATAAGCTCTTCCGCGATGCCACCACTATTATCGAATGCCTACATACGTGTGAGTTGCCTCTCTTGTGCTGTAATTGTTTGCAATCCTATTATTTGTTTAACTACTTTTGTCCCTAAATATATTGTCATTTAGTCGAACTTTGAATTTTTCTCAGTTTCTCGATTTGAGTTTGCTTCATTTTTGCGTTATGGAATCTGGGATTTGTCGCATGGATTGCGTGCTATATATGGGATTTTTTTCTGTTTTGATGGATCTTCGGTAATTTTCATTACAAATATGTTTGTACGTTTCTCACTTGTGTGTCCATCTGCGTGGACTTTTTGCATATTTGTATTTTCAGTATGAGATTACAAGACACATTTTCCATTTTATTCTTGTGTTGTTAACCATTACCTGAAGCTCCTTGCCTAGTAATTTTCCCCCTGAAAAACTCTATATTAGATGTAAGCTAGATATTGCTATTCCAATTTGATTTTTATTCTCGTTTAAGTTTTCTGAGCTTCAAGATTTTTATTTTCATGTTTTCATTGGCATCTTTGAATTTTTTGGTTGTGGAATCTGATATTCTTGTTTCTGAATACCATCAGTTTGCAGGAAATGCATATATGAGAAGCTTTCAGATGAGGAATTGGAATGCTGTCCAATATGTAATATTGATTTAGGATGTGTTCCAGTTGAGAAGTTAAGGTCTGATACTTCATCTAACTTCACATCATGTTCTTACCACCTCTCTCTAGTGCAAGATAACAAAGAAGTCATACGCTTAAATCAATAATAATTCATGTATATTTCTATCTGATCATTTTGATGATACTGTTTAAACACTCATCTGTATAGTACTTAAAAAAGCCACCTTGGATACTGGGAACTCTCACTGAGTGGAACTATTCTTGTAGTATATTTTTTGGTTCACAACCTTTTTTCCGATTTGTTGGTTTTGCAACTCTAAGCTATTTGTTCATAGGGTGAAACATGGAATTTGTGTGTTAGCATGCTCCGACATGAGCTCAGATTCCGTGAATAAACCAAAATTTGCTACTTCTGTTGATTCAATGTGCAGGCAATTCAACTTCAGGCATATTTAAACTTGGTATTTTAATATTGACAGTTCTAAAGTTTTGCAAAAAGAAGAATAAGGAAAAAAAAGTAATATTAAGACAATGATTTAGGTGTACCAAGTAAAAAAATTACCCAAGCTCTGGGTTAATTGATGTTTCTTTAGTATTTAGTAAGAATTGGTATTTACATATACTGGTATTGAATTTCTGGGAAGCAGGCTTATCATTGTCCTCATATAGGGTTGAGACTATAGAGTATTTCTCTCAGTATAGATCAGGTGGGTATTCGTAAATCTCATAAAACTCTTAGCATTTGATGTGGAGTACTCCTGGGCTTGTTAGTGTATTAATGAAAAGACTTTGTGCTCTTTTTTAATGCGCACGCAAGCGCATTAATGTATGCAAATTGACATTTGGAAAGATCAGAATTTTTTTATTAATCATGTCTATCGATATTTAATTATTAGGCCGGATCATAATTTGCAAGATGTAAGGACTAAGATATTCCCTTACAAGAGGAGAAAGGTGCAGGCACCTGAAGTGGTGACTCCAGTTACATTACCGGCAAAGAGAAAGGAAAGATCTCTCTCATCATTGGTGGTTGGTACTCCCAGGGTATCGATACAGAGTGGCATGACTGGAAGAAGATCAAAGTCTGTTGCAAGGAAAGCATCAAGAGGTTCCAGTTTTACCATAGAGAAACCTCTTAAGAAAGATGAAGACTCCGTGGAAGACCATCCTGAGAGCTCTAGCTCACCCGAGACTTTGAACAAATTCTCTCAGAATAACAGGAAGGTAAGGAATATATTTCTGACGCTTGACAGATATTGTCTCATTCATAGGCTGCTTCCATATGCTTTATTCTACCTGCCCTGTCATATATCCACAGACACCACTCCTCATTCTTAATGACATGCCTTTTGCAGAACTCCACTGCTGTCCAGCCATCTAGCCAAACTACACCAGATAGTGGAAGAGAGTGTGGTTCTGTACCATGGGAAGGGAAAGGTGATCCTTGGAAACCTTTAAATTGTTTGGTGGAGGCTGCAAATAGGAGTAAGTCTTCAAAATTTACCTCACACGGATCTTCTGCCAAATCAGAAGCGCTACGATCCCAAGACAATGAAGCACATGTCCGTAAAACCAAAAGTAAAGAACATGGACAGAAATCAATACTTCAAGATGGGAAGAACAGCAGTGACCATTCCCCTCCAGAGTCAGTAAAACCTAAAAAATTGCGCAAAATCCGCCAGAAGAAGGCTCAGAGTTCTAGGGAGTTCAGGATCTCACCCCAGGCTGTGCTTGATGCTATCAGTACTAAAGGTGAAAGAAGAAACAACCCAATATGGTTCTCATTGGTGGCCGCGGACAACCAGTATGAATTTACTTCATCTCTCTCACGATTAGATATTCTGAAGTGACTGAATTTGGTTATGCGTTCCATCTACCTATCCAGATTATCTAATTACTGTATTATCTTTCCAGGGATGGAGATCCGCCCTTGCCTCAGATTTCTGCAAGTTACCTGAGAATAAAGTGAGTTCTCATTAGCTTCCTTTCATTTGACTGTTTAATGAACATTTTATTTGATCAAATAATGTATATTTAGAGATGTTGCTTTCTACAGAAAAATCTGAAGTTTCGTACAGAATGTAGTTACTTTTGACATCAATAAAACTAACCAATTAAAAACAGTACCACATGTTTTTAGGGTTTTAAGTATATATGCAGTGTCCCTACCAACATTCTATTGAATACTTTTCCTACTACGTTGTGCACTTGTTACATTATCCTCTTCTCTTTTCTGGTCTCTTTAGCTCTGCCATGAGATAGTTGTTGACTGCAGTGAACTCATGCAAACACGGGATATTTATACCATATTGCCTTTATGGCAGTTGTAATGCAAATTACACACTACCATTAAATGGCCTTTGTTCTTGTACAAAGTTTGAGAGGGTTCCAACAATCACATTGGCATGCACATCTGCTGGTTACTTTACGTTAGTGTGAGTATGGTAATAAAGTTAGCTTCTTCCTAGATTTTATGGCCTGGTTTTGTTTTGATTAAAATTAAGTTATCTAGGCTTGTTATAAGTGGTTGACACTTGTCAAGGTATTGAATTTTTATTTTATCCTTGGTGATAATTGATGCCCTTTTTGTGTTGAGTCTGATCTGATTGTATCGCAAATCAGCAAAGTCATACTTGATAGCTTTGATGATCCATGCACTATATTCCAGGGAGCTTATTGCTTGACCGGAGCTTTGTAGCGATATGTTGAATTACTTGGTGTAAAAGCTTACACTAATAGAGAGGGCTTTCGGGGCGACATAATTTTCATTTAAATATTTCTTCAGCACTCCCCCCACCCATATGTAGACAAAATTTACTTTTTACCGTCAAAGCGTAACACATTCACAAATTCATTAAATAGGTGGCAATGAGACTTGTACTCACAAGCTTTGCATGTTGTGATATCATACCGTGATGAACCACTTAATCTAATAGGTTAAGCTATTAAAGAGGGCCACATTTATATAATTTGTATCTTGTCTTCAACAAGATTCAACTTTAAAAATCTAGTTTCCACTGGCGAATCCTTCCGAACTAAATTATTATGTGATTCTGGTTATTCTCAAGTGAAGTGATGCAGACATTAGTTAGGGTGAAAAAAAGAAGGAAAATGATAAAAAGCATCATCTAAGTTATAGGGATGCCTTTGCTTTCTATTCTTTTATTTTGTGGGAGTTCAGTTCCACTCTTCTTATTACACGTAATGTATGTTATTACTGTTGTCACTGTTTGCGAATGCGTCTATTACTGATATCATTGCCATTGTGTGGTGCGAAATAAATCTTTTTCCCCAAAAGGGTTCGAGTGTCCATGAGTTTTTCCAAGATATATTGTAGCTTCCCCCTAAAATGAAAAGCAGCCACAAACATCACCTTCTACCCAGGGGTTGTGGAGAAGTGTTAGTTTTCATGCAATTTTAACATGAGCAACTGCTTGTTGACTATATGTTGCTACTTGGTTGTTCATGTTATAAGTAAACTGCCTTCATAGTTGCTCTCTGATTTATTCAATTGCTTTGTGTTAAATATTTAGCATGATAATCTGTAAACGTCCCAGAGTATCACTTTTGGAATCAACTTCTACTAGAGCTTACACTTTAAAACATGATGCTTAGAGATAACTGTTTGTAAGTTATATTTGATCTAGGTTACTGGAAGCTAAAAAATACTAAAATATGAGTTGTATTGTGTGCTGTTGAAGGACATCTCTATTAGAACTGGTGACGTATCAAAGTCACACTTGGATTTCTTTGGAATCTTACGTGAGTTCAAATCTCTTTTTAGTTTCATAGATATGATTTTGTGACAGGTGAGTCTCCCTTGGCGATGCAGTGGAAAAACGAAAAGATTCAACGCACTCCAGAAACCATTTTTCTGTGAATATTGGATATTTGGGAGTCAAATATTCGTTGATTCTAACAAAGAATACCAAAAATTCGACAAGATGAATTTTTTTCAATTTTATCCAATTATCAACCAAGAAAAAAAGTCGACTTATAAACTGTTTAAATAGAAAACCGAAAAAAAGTCCTTAACTTGCAGAATGACGCAAGTGCCCTTAGTTATAAATTAAATGAAAGAAATGAAATAATAATATAATTATGGAAGCAATTAAAAAAAAAAATCCCTGATCTTTTTTAGCCTTGGTGGCCTTTTTTTTTTTTTTTGGAAAAAACGTTTCTTAGAGTGAATTTTTGGAGAATGTGGAGTTAAAAAATGGGTAAAAGTTTTGAGTTTACGTGCAGAATATTTTATTGTGTGAATTTGTGGTTGAAAATGAGTATGTAGAAAAAAGTGTTGAAATAATGGAAGACAGAGTTGCTTAGTGTTCAGACTTCGTCACCTAGCCAGTCTGCGAAGTATCAAATCGTAGTTTCAATTAAAATGCAAGGCAATCTTTCTTCATTACCGAAGAATGCACTTCCTTTCATTCTTTCGTCTACTACAGGAGTTGCAATGGTTCCGGTTGCCTATTCCCAATCCCTCATGAAACTCCAGTTCTTGCCTTCTTTATGCTTTTGGCGGTAATAGAATTATGCAACTCAAACCCATATACTTGGTTATCTTGTTTTATTATATCTGAATATATTTTTAATATAGGCTCGTATGTAAATAGAAATGTGCAGCCGAAAGATAAAATACCAGGAAAAAACCTTCTGCTGGTGTCATTTCATCTTCTATTTATTAGGTTCAAATGTCAAAATCCAGTTGGTAATTATGATTGTCAATGATCTAGTAATAATATATTATTTTTAAGATGTATTCTACAGTAGGTTGAAGGGGTCATTAATCTTATGCTATTTACTTTCCATATTGCAATTCAGCCATAAAAGAGATGGAATGGCTTCATGCTTCCATTTCAGTTTGTGAAAGTTTATCATCACGTTGACGATAGTATTCTATTAAGAGATAAAGCCTCTATGAGCTGCATGGTAAACTCCCTATAAGATAGTTCCTTTCTTCTCCAATGCAATTCAGCACGCACATGCATAAAGAGAAAGTGGGTGTGGAGGTGTTATCTTGTGATTGAATTTATCGTCTTTTTCTGTGGAATCAAACTTCAGAATACAATGTAGTTTTCCGATTCTTTTTATTGTCCCTCTGGAGAATAAAGTTGAACGGGCACAACAGAGTCTAGTTTTTGGTCTGCTCTTGTGGATCCTTTTGCATGTTATACTGTTGTGTTCTATTGTTAAGCCCCTGTTTGACACCTATTAATTGTGGAAAACATTATTTTGAATAGTATTCTTTTAGGAGAATGTGTGGCTAAAAAGTAGGGAAAAATTTTGGGTTTACGTGTAGAATGTTTTATTGTGTAAACATGTGGTTGAAAATGAGTATATAGAAAAAAGAGTTTGAAAAGCTAATTAAGAAATATTCTTAATTATATCTGTTTCATTTTCTCACAGGGATGGGAGCATACCTGTTTCTTTTATCCAAAAATATCTGATGAGGAAATTGGATCTTACAAGCGAAGATGAGGTAATTGAATTTAGCCTCAACGTTTATGAGCTCTGACTTCTGTTACAGTTCATAATAGTTTTTGTTTAATTTAATTATTAGCAAAGTTGGGTGAGATATGGATTTTGTGTCTTGCTCTTGTATGCCTATAAGGTGATATGTCTCTGTTTCACTAAAAGATCCGGTTCTTGTTCAACTGTGTATCTAGGTTTTAAAATAAAAAAATAGAGAGAATAAAATCGAATAACTTGTCTCTCTCTGGCAACCTACACCCGACAGAAACTACCCTCAGCTTGCCACAACTACACTGCTTCACCTTTTCCCACTGTATATCCCATGATTAACCACCATTACCCAATGCATCCCCCACTTCCCAATAACTTCAAAGTTTTCATCTTTGGCGATCACTCGTCACCTCAAATATTCATCTCACATACCCAACTTTGTCTATGTTTTTTGCTCATGTTTATAAACTGTTTGTAGACACTCTTTAAGTGACTTTTTGACCACACATTTCGAAGAACTCACATGTACTACCCACTTATCCACAACTTATTTCTATCTATTTATAATTTGAATTGTTTATAAACACTTCCCAAACATGCTATTAGCCTATGTTTGGCTCATGTTTATAAAATGTTCTTGAGCCACTTTTTATTCACATATTTCGAATGGCTACAAATACTACCTAGTTATCCACATTCATTTCTATGTATTTATGATTTAAATCGTTTATAAACACTTTCCAAACTTGCTTTTAGTATTGCACTATACAGCCCATAAAAAACCACCCTCCATTTACTATCAGGAATAATGGCAAACAAGTTTTTTGACAATACTATTAAGATTGTTTTGAGTCAATTTCTTTATAGTATTGACTTGAATGTATGATTTGGACTTTAAAATCGGAACATATTCTTCTCTGGACTCTAGCGTCAGCACATGCGCTAGATTATTGAACTTAAATATTATTTATTGTTATGCTGATTATTTTGTAGGTTGAAATTAAATGCATGGGCAAGTCTGTAGTTCCTACACTGCAACTCAATAATTTAGTTGATTTGTGGCTTCAAACAACTTCTTCAGTGAAAGTGTCAGCCACAATTGGTTCATCAGCTTCGGATTTCGTAATGATATTGGCATATGCTCGCAGAGCCCCAGCTTCTTGAATGTGTTCACCTCCATTCTTTATATATTCAATAATCTATATACATCATTTAGATTTCGGTATAAGTTGCAGTGGCACTTCATCACTGTGTATCCATAATGAGCATATGTTGTTGTGATACCGCATTTCTTTTCGCTGTTACAATTGTCATTTTAGACGGGGGCTTCTTTCTTTTCGGGAGAGAAGTTGCATGGAGGCAGATGAATCGCTCTATTGGTTCATGAACTGCGAGAGGTTTTATGCATGCTTTTGATTGGCGTGCTCGATGTGTTTGTTTCATTGAATGTCTGTACATTAGTGCCTACAATGCATGTGAATTTTCATAATCTGTAGTCCATTTCTCCCATCATGTTGGACTTGTAGAATGTAATGTTTTTGTTCAAATGGCATTTTCTTTTATTTTAACAAGTGCATTGTTTGGTAGTTTTTATAAGTTGGTCTAAGCATAATTTTTAATTAGAATCCACAATTTTTATTTACATTTTAGACCCCTTTGGTTTTGATAAAAATCAGTTATTTATTAAATTTTGATAAGTGGACGTAATGTGTGTTTGAAAAGTTGATTAAAATTATGGGTCCCACAAAATGTACTGTTGAAAATAATTTTGAAAAAAAATGAGTATTAGAAAATAGGAGCTTATGATGTGTTTGAGCCACATTATTTTGGAAGAATATATTTTGGAATAATAGATTAATAGAGAATGTGTAGTTAAAAAAGAATGAAAAATTATTGATCTGATGAAAAATATTATTTTATTGAAGAATGCGTGGTTGAAAATGAATAGAAGAATGAGAATGTATAAAATAATATAGAGCAAATAGAGATCTTACATTTTTTTGGCACCTACGACTTATAAGGGCCCATTTGGTATGTCTTTTGCTTCTGCTTCCGCTTCTTGTAGAAGAATTTTTAGAAAAAGTTTTATTGATTTTTGTTTGAATTTTTTTTAAAGGACTTCATATATTTGAAAGTATAGAAGGAGATACAGTGGATATGTCTCCTTTAAAAGTTATTCTAACTGAAAAAATGCTTTAATAAAATTATCCACGGGAGTTCAAAAGCAACTTTTGAATGTTTAAAGCTCCTTACATATTTTAAAAGTCATGTCAAGCGGACCCGTACCACATAAAAAGCTAAACCAAGCAAGCACCAAGTCATTGGTACTCAAGAGGGATATTTGCCATTGTGAGAACGATACAAGAGGAAATAGGTGATTCTGAAGTTCTGATTACAATATGAACACATTTGGCATCACAAGTAAATGTACAAAAAACAACAACATACATCTATAGTAGGTATAAAGAATATACTCACACTAGTAGAACAAGGAATGACATCTTCTAGTATGATCTAGTTCCAACCTCTTTTGAAGTTGTGTCTTGTCATTGCAAATAGGGTATCTTCAATCGATCAGTTGAGAAAATTGATTCTGCATTTGTATTAAATTCTTAAGGAGCATGTTTTAAGTTCAATCACTTGATTAATTTTGACCAACAGTCGTAACAATAACATGACGAAATTTATGTTAGTTCAACAATATAGTTTATGTAAAGCGGAATAGTAGGGGATTCGATGCACTCGAGTTTCATTGAGTCGTTAGTTTAGAATTTGGTAAACTCATATCATCAAATAATGAGGACGCGTAAGAGGGTATTGTACACATATTTTCAACGAAAAATGACCAAATTTCACCTCAAACTACGGTTGTTGCATATCGATTCTTATAGTGTAAGCTATCTTACTAAGAGCATGTTTGAGCTATCTATATGTCAAGTTTAGCGGGGGAGTTGGTTCATATTTTTGAAACTAAAAGGACTGCTTTTTAATTACCAAATAGTAGTGAGGACCTAAGATTAATTATTCAAAATTTATTCGATTTCTGTTCAACCTGGCACATCACAGTATAGGAAACGACGTCGCCTTGGCCAACAACCGGTAAAACCCCATAAATATGCAAGTATAACACCCCAAGAGAGACGGTCCTCAACCTTCACAATCTACCCAGGGATCGAAGACGGGCTGGCCTCTTGCTTGTATAAGCTCGCCACAGAGAGAGAGAGAGAGAGAGAGAGGGGGGCACGTATCGATCGGTAGTAGATCAGTTTAATCAGAATGGTTTACATCACATCATGGGACGATTTTGTAGAAAAATCCGTACAATTATTTCGCGCCGATCCCGAGAAAGTAAATCCTTCATTTACAATTTATTTGTCTTCTCTTTGTATTGTTTTAATTGATTGTTTGTTAATTTTGTGACGCAGACTCGTTATGGGATGAAATACAGGCACTGCGATGGTAAATTGGTTCTCAAGGTTACTGACGATAAAGAGGTACAAGCTGCACTAATTTTTTAGGTGCAAGTACATTTTGCATGTTACTTTCTAAAGATAAAGTCTACATTGTTCTTGATTTCATTGGCTGTTGAAATTTTGTTGAACTCAACGAAGATGTACGGCAATTTGTTTGAATGCACTGGTTCCTCCTTGAGAAGTAGTAGGAAAAATTACAAAATAATAAAGTATATTTGTTAAACAAATATGTAAACAATTAGGCCGAGGTGCTATATTCCTATATGTGTAAACAATCCCTCCAAGATACAATAGTCCAATTGAGTAGCTCAAACCGTTGAGCTCAATTTCCATTATAGAGCACCTCTCCTTGCCAATAATATTCTCACAAGTAAATAGAAGAATTATTATGTGCATATGTTAATCTAAATGGAGGATGGATTTAGGAAAATGATTAAATGAAGCATACTATACGCACAAGTGTATGCAGTAAGTGGTGTGTAGCATGTACTTAGAGGGTGTTTGGTGTGGATTAAAATTAGATTTTTAGTAGATTGTGATAGAAGTTTTTGAAATGTGTGGTTGAAAATGTGTGAGACCTATGAAATATGTGGTTAATATTAATTGTTTGACTTTGACTTCGATTAAAATCTGATTTTAATCAGAAACAAACAAGCCTTTAGTAAGGAAAATATTGTTGATATGGAGGTATCTTTAAGTCTCCTAGATTTTATGGTTTTTACTGACATCTATTATAATGCTTTATGGTTCTAAGATCTCACATAATGCTCCATGGCTTCTATCAATCAATGTGATCAATGATATCCCATCAACTAATGATATATGGAGGTATCTGTAAGTCTCCTAGGTTTTATGGTTTTTACCGACATCTATTATAATGCTCTATGATTTTAAGATCTCCGCATAATGCTCCATGGCTTCTATCAATCAATGTGATGAATGATATCCCATAAACAAATGATAGTATAAAATCTAACAACAGGATGAATAATGTTTGTTATTATTAACATTCGCAGCATAGTTGGAATTGCTATGCCTTATCATTATTTTCTAATTCTATGAATTGTTTTAGTTTATTGGTTTATGTAATTGGAAATGATGGGTTATTAGGCCCCTGTTTGGGCTCCATTTTAATTTTAATACATTTTTCTCTTTATTCTTTTTAACCACACATTTTTCGATAAAATAATATTACACGTAAACTTAAAATTTTTCCTTCTTTTTTTATCACAAAATCACTATTCCAAAATAACATAATGGAGCCCCAAACAAGGGCTGGATAATTTTTAGTTTATAAAAGAATGGAATATTCCTCTGGTGAGAGAGAATAAATTTAAGCCAGTGTAATTAGTAGGATACTTGGACAACTATTCTCAAGTCTCCATTTATTTCCAAGAAAATTGGAAGGGGAAAATGGAGTTCTTAGATAATTCCACATTTCACAAATTTATCTTCTTTCTATTTTCCTTTCAAACAAAAGCGGATAACGGGATTAAACAATTTTGGGAAAGTTGGTCACAACTCACATCTTTAGCTTGTCCTAATTGATCACATTAAAAACTATGCTAAAAATCGTCGAATCCCATATCGTTGAATCCCATTATTTTGTGGTCTGTCTGTGTTCTCCTAATTGATTACATTTATTTTTGGGCTTTACATCAATATGTTAAGGTTTGGAATTTTGAAATGATATCCTTCTTTGAGAAACTTGCTATTTGGCTTTTACAGTACCACAAAGCATGAGCATGCTTTTGCATTTTTGGGGTCCAGAACATGACTACTTCCATTTTACTTTGTAGTGGTGTTTAAATTAGATGATAGATGAATGGTACATGTACATCTCTTTGTAGACTATTGATTTTCTGATTTATCAATGCTTGTTGTACCTTTTGTCACAAAAAACGATTTATTAGAGTTAGAAAAATAGCATATTAGAAGCCAAGAAGCATCAAGCATTCACACAAATCACACCACCAGACAAACCAGACTTATGAAAACACTCAATTTACGTGGTTTGGCTATATCCAGGGATGGAGACCTTTTAATGATGAAGTTTGTGTAGGGAAATTCACAAAGCTATAGTTCCTCACTGAGTTTCTGATAGACAAACTCGTTTAAAAAAGAGACGTCGCTGTCGCTCTCCCAACTCACTAAGCCCCCAAAAGGGCTTTCCGTATATGTGCAATCTGAAAAAACTCGTGCACACAAATGAGACCTAATATTTTCTTAACATAAGGGGATTGGAAGCAAGTCTACTTTCATAATCTGAATTTTAAAACTTGATATCATCCAAAGCCTTAATATAGTTGACATGAACCAATTCTCAAAAAAGAGGACCCAAAAGTAAAGGCTGATTATCTGCCAATGGATCTATGACCAAGCGTTAGCCAGTGGGTTTATTTTCAATGGAAAATTAATCTCAAAGATCTTTCAATTGACTGTTTGGACATTTTGTGCACGTCTCCAATACAGAAAATGAAACTTGTATTGTTTCCTCAGACCATTGGCTAAGACTGCACTCATGGTAGCAAACCTGAAGTTTCATGGCAGAATCACCATCTTCTTTTTGTATCACATTATATTTATGTGTCTTTATGGGTTAATTTGTTTTTCTGTTGAACAATAAAATTGAAACAATCTGCCCCGTCGATAGAAGTTCTCAAGATGATAGTTGATTGAGGCATTGAGCATTATCTATTTCTTATTCTCTGTGAGATAATGACTCCATTATAAGTAAACTGTGAATTTTTTTTTTTTTTGGAATGTGGTTACCGCGTAGTTGCATTTTTACTGCCAAACACATTTTTAGTTGTCTGTGATCTCCATTGCTTCTGCTTAGGGCTCCATAATTGTTGGAGATCTATCCTGTACACAATGTTAGTCATTAATCCAAATATGATCTTCTCTTGCTTAGCATCCTCTATTAAGTGTCGAAGGGGCGGAATATGCGGTTTAAAGGGCCGTAGAAAATTTCCTGTGGCCCGCACTTGCCAAAATGAATAACTCAGTGCATAACATTAATGATTCGTTGATATAATGGCATTGTTTTCCTTGGAGTCCTCTATTCTAAGTATGCTCTGTTAATTGTCCTTGATTAGCTCCTTAATTCTATGCATATCTCAATCATTTAGTACAGATGTTAATTTGATGCAGTTTATTAGTTCTTCAAGAATTGGAATCACAATCCCAACCATTATGGTGCTTCAGTTGGTTATTTTTCACTTTCCTTGTTTAGTTCCTTAATTCTACACATCCCAGTCATATAGTATGTTGAATGTTCTGGCAGGTTATATTTGTTCATTTTTCTCAACCGGACCGACCGGGAAACTTGTGAACCAGTCTAGCGACTGGTTTGGTTGTGGGCTGGTAAACGGATGTAGAAAAACCGGTAAAAATCCGGTAAAATCCAGTATAACATATAATCATATATTGGGCATTCTTTAATTGGAGCCCAAGGACAGGTTGGGGGTAGGGCTGTGAGCATAGGGACAGATTTTGTGGCGCGAATATTTCTTTATAGTTTCAAAATCTTTATGGCCCTTATTCACACTCTTTTGACACATGACGATATGACGTGGATGTAGTAGGAAGGATTTTCCCCTTTAGAAAATAGATAGGACCACAGCAGTAGGATTAAAGGATGTTTTAAAAATATTTAAGACGGACTTAGCATCAGTTATTGAGTTACTATTAAATCAGCTGAATATTTGCCAATGGATACTAGCTAACATACTGTACTCATTCACGGTTTTAGAAAATTTCCTTGTGTTATTTGAGAATAAAAGTGCTCAGTTTGAACTAAAAGAATGGTTAATGGTGTTTGGGTAAGCTACCCCCACAATAGTGGGTGACTTCTACTCAGGTTTGTCTTCTTTGTAAATATTGACTAGAATCTGGAAAGAACAGTCGAACAGGATATAAACCTCTTTACCCTATCTTGCATCTGTGTGCATTTGATATCACAACTTTTAGGTGTATAAGATGCTTATTTCTGCAACTCATTTGGGTGTTACTGTTAGCTTCGTGCACAATGTCTCTTAATGCAACTTCAAGTTTAGCTGATGCAAACTGAAAATATTAATAATCTAATATAATGGTTCATTTTCTTTCTGTTTTATTAGTGTATCAAGTTCAAGACTGACCAAGCTCAGGATGCTAAAAAGATGGAAAAACTGAATAACATATTCTTCACTCTGATGGCTCGCGGACCTGAAGGTAATGTCTTTTCTCGAGATTATTTCACAAGTCGCAATTAATCTACCCCAAGTAAATGAGTCCCTTCTTTTATTTATTTATTGTAAATCTTTGTGTATTCCCTGTTCTTTGATGCAATATCAAATGTTGGTGTAAACTTGCTTTTCGAATAAGAAACTTTGGCTTTCTTTGTTCTGCAGCGGATATATCAGAAGTAAGCGGGAAAGATCAAGTAGAAGCACAACCTGCCAAAAAGGGTAGGGGAAGGAAACAATAGAATAGCTGCTTCATGATTTGTATGGATTTTGGACAAAATCACAATTGTCAAGGGAATTATTTAAAACTAATGTTGCTTTTATAACCCATTTGATTCTGGTAGCAAAGGTTTTTTGCACAACTTCTGTGCTAGATTCTTCGTTTCATCCCAAATTTCTCCGTGTACTTTTTTTTTCCTCCCGATGCTTGTGATTTTTTGTTTTATTTCTTGTATTCAAGTTGAATTGTGGTTTATACAAAGGTTTTATAATTTTATTAATGAACTTGGCATTCTTTCACTGGCCTCTAGTATGTCTAACACATATATGGTTATATGTTATCAGCATTTTCATTTTTCTTGTTTAGTACTGCTTAGTGTTATTCAATCATCCGTACCAAATATGTCAATGAAATTCACAAGATGGTCATTTATAGTTTTTTTTTTTAGTCGAAGAATGCTATTATTGAAGATTGATTGCATGCAATTATAATGAATTAATGAGGCTTAAACACTTTTCTAAATATAAATGACCAATGATGCTATTATCTTGATATGTTTTTCTAATTGGTTTAATTTTGACTCGATAGTAATTGTTAATCTCAAAAAATGTGCCAACAGATGTCGGGCCTCTCATGTCAAGTCAAGTATGATTACGGCGAGTTCCTATTGGAATAATGGTGGTAGCAAAAAAAAAAAAAAAAAGAAATAGATGTGAAAGGTATTTTGCGGCGAGAGATAAAATTGTTCAAACTTCGATGGATGAAATAAAGGTAATTGCACTAACAACGATCACCAAATAGAAATCAAATTAATCTATGTAATAACAAACAAGAATATGTGAAATTATTAATATATTTCTTTCAAGAGTTCAAGTGTATATTTCGAAAATATCATTATCAATTTTTCTCATCAATTCTCCAACCTCCCTTTTATGTTATAAGGAGAATCTATTTATACTACTTTGGCTGACTGATGATCGTTGGATCAGAATAACGTGGCTTCATCTCCTTAATTGGGACGTCACATCACTGTCTATTTATACAATTAATACATTGAAAAGAGGTCAGTGACTCTATACAATAGGCTGACATACTAAAATTTTTTATTACAAGTGTTACATTAATCATTTTAGAGAGATCTTTGAATCTTCTACGAGAAACATCATCATTTTTGCAAGTTTTGGAGGAGTTGAGAGCCTCAGAGGACCCTTAAAAGTAGTTCTCTAAGTGGAGGGCATCGGCTTCTCTCTTCGTTTTCTTAGTTAGTTTCGTCTTTGAGGTAGTGCCTCAATTCGGACTTCGTCCTTGCATTATGAGGACATCGGCCTTGTAAGTCTTATTCATGTTTTGGCTTCACGTGTCTTCGTTTGACTTTCTTGTTGACTTTTTTGCTTATGTGGCATAGTTTCTCTAAGCCACGAAGGCGAAGAGTTAAACAATAATCCTCCAAGTCTAGACATGATTATTTATGTAATGCATGAACTTGAATGTAAAAAAAAAAAATTTTGCTAGGGTTGTATTTTACCATATTACAACAGTAACCAGTACACAAATCAGAAAGCGAAAGAAAAGAATTCATAGCGTTCTCATAGAAAGTTGAGTCGATCTGATAAAAATTTATCGATAATTACACGTCAATTACGAAATGAAATGACGTAAAGATCATTGCTTCATGAGTGTAATAGTTAATTTGTTATCAGAATTTGATCTCAAGACAAACTGTAAAGGTTTCATGTTTGTAGTTGTAATTCGTGCACTTGGCCTTAATGGAAGATCGAGAACGAGATAGAGAGGAAGAAAGGAAAAAATAAAATGGTCTAAATGGAAGATCGTTGCATCTTGTACTTTTAAATGAAACTACTATCGTTGCAATATCATGTATGATTTGGAGGAAATTTAAAACACCACTAGCGCAAAATGTTTATATTGATCTAATTTGAACTTTCGTTTCCAGCCAAAATACGATTCAATTTGCACAATTCTTGTGTTTACGGACTCGTCCGTTAAAATACTATCAAATCTGACATTAAAGCCAGCTATTTGTTTCAGCATTATCATACAAAGCTCAAAAACCACAATATGCTCCAATAGTACCCTCGTCTCAACCACTTTTCATTCCGAATCAAATATCTTTCAAACGAATAACCATCACGACTCCAATGAATATTATCCAGAAAGCTTACGAAATTTCCTACAATATAGAAAAAAAGTTCACCAAAATCCATCAAATATAGATCAATTTATTCCGAGTTAAATCAAGCACAAAAACACACCTCTAGGGCCTCAAAACAACTTGTTCTATGCATTCCAATTCAAGTCTCAACCATCTAAATTACAAACCTTAGATTAAATCCCATCCGACGGCCTAGTTTAAACTTCAGCCTAATTCTCGATCCGTCTCAATGGCCTTTTAGCCAATCAGCTTTCAGCATTCGGGTAGTAGCCCCCAAACGCTCACTATTTAACCTTGCCCATTTCTTCCAATTGATTATCGCTCAAACCTCCAAAAAGTTCCATTAGGTTCTGTATTCAGTTTCTCAATTTCTTCAATTTCCCACACTTGGTCATAGTTTTTCGATTTGGCATTAGCATTATGGCCACTGAAGAACCAGTTGTCCCCATGGAGGTTGTGGCTGAACCTGTCGCTGACGAACATGCCGGCGGAGAAAACCCTCCGGCTGAAACAACCAAGTCTAGGAAAACCACCACCAAAAAGGGACCCAAGCCTAAAAAAGCTGCCGCTGTCCTGCGAAAACGCAATCCTCCGTATCTTGAGGTATTCGATTGTTTGTTTATACTTTTATTTGTATTTTTATTTGGAATTTTCATTTTTGAATATTAGATCTGAGTTTTATTTTGGTGAATTTGTGTTTCAGATGGTTGAAGATGCGATCGTGACGTTGAAAGAGAGGACTGGATCTAGCCAGTACGCAATTACAAAGTTCATTGAGGAGAAGCAGAAGAATCTTTCAGCGAATTTCAAGAAGCTTTTGCTGGTTCAATTGAAGAAGCTTGTGGCTTCTGGAAGGCTGGTCAAACATAAGGCTTCATACAAGCTTCCCCCAGCTCGTTCACCGGCTCCGAAGCCAGCATCTTCTGCACCGGTTAAGAAAAAGACCGTTCCAGTTGCCAAGCCGAAAGCCGCTGCGGTGAAAACAACCACTGGCAAGAAGCCTGCCCCTTCAAAAGCCAAGCCAAAGCCGAAGACGGTTGCTGCCAAGCCCAAGCCAAGTGCTAAGGCTAAGCCAGCTACAAAACCTAAAGCTGTTGCGGCGCCTAAGGCAAAGGCAACTGCCAAGAGAAAGGCAGTAGCGAAGCCAAAGACGGAAAAGAAGCCACCAGCTAAGGTAGCCAGGACCTCGACTAGAAGTACTCCTGGAAAGAAGGCAGCGGCGCCAGCAGCAGCTAAGAGGGCCTCGGCTAGGAGCGGGAAGCCGAAGGGTTTCAAGTCTCCCGTAAAGATAGTAGTAGCGAAGAAGGGAAAGTCTCCCGTAAAGAAAGTAGCTAAGAAGGGGAAGAAGTGAGAGGGGCAGTGTTGAAAATAACTGTCGTTTGTAGGATAATTCTGTAAATTCGACTTGTACCTTTTCCATTGTGCATAGCTTGTTTTTAATGCCAACAGTACTTTATATAATCTTCTGTTTTTCTAATGGGTTTTGCTGTTACATTGGTGTATAGTTTCTCTCACAATAAGAATTCACGATTTTTCTATTGATGGTGAACTATGCTATTACGAGGGGATGTACATTTTGGTGTACAATCTTTTCTAATTTCCATGTTTCTTTATTTTAATTTACGATCCTGTTTGGTGGTTGTCAATTTCCTAAATTTGCGTACGATATTATAATAAGGTTCATTTGATTGTAAAAATGAAATTAAGTTAAAAGAAAATAAATTTTAGAAAATTAAATTGTTTAAAATTTATTTTATTGAAAATTATTAATTAATTGATATAATTTTTAATAAAATAAAANTCGATTTTATTTTTTTACTAAAATTGCCCATTAAAATGATATAATTTATTATAATTGAAGATATAATTTATTTTTATTTTTTAAAAAAAACAGAAAAATGTTTAGAGAAGAGTTTTTCACCAAACTTATGGGAAATTTTTTCCCTAAAAAATCAAGAAAATGTGAAAAATTAATTCCATAAAAATTTTAATCAATTAAATATGTAAAAATATGAAAAAAAAAATTAATTTCTATCTTTTATATAAAAGAAAGAACAATCAAATAGGGCCTAAAACTTCAAATATAAAATTCTGAGTCCTAGTTTGTCGAGGTGTAACGCAACATAAATTTTACTAGAAATCTAAAGTTTCTATTGGAAATATTTGAGAAAATAGAGCGATTAGGTTTAAATTTAGACAAATTAATATTTAGAATTCCACAAGCACAAGCCATATCAGATAGACTATTGGAATTTTTTTAAAATGAAATGAAACACACACAATCTTAGAAAGCTAGGCTTGAAAAACGCTCGCATCAACGTCCATCTTGAGCGGTATTGTGCCTTAGTGGCTCAAGCTTGATGTCCAATCCTAATTGATACTCGTGGATTATACGAAAATTAAGTACCTGTTTGATAGAATTGCTTGAAAAGAATGAGTAAAATTTTGAAGGATGTGTAATTTTAAAAAAAAAAAAAAAGTTTTGAATTTATATTAAAGATATTTTATTGTTAGAATGAATGAATGAGTGTGTTTGAGCTACATTATTTTGAAAGAATATATTTTGAAATAGTAAATTGATGGAAAATGTATGGTTGAAAAAGAAGAAAAATTTATAAATGTGGGTTGAAATTGAATAAAAGAATGAGAATTTTATTGCGAATCAAATAGAACTATGATTAAAAATGAGGAAAAAAAAGGGAATTTGGAAAGGATCACCAAATATGGGGCAAGATTAAGTCATGTCAATTGTACATGTATTGGAGGAATATCCCCTTTTTTTTAAATAGAGCTGGGAAATTTCTAAAATATTCAGTTCGTTTCAACGGTCAATCATTATCCACGACAAGGATCTCTTTGTAATTTTATGCCATTTCCATTTTTGTGATTTCATTTCATGGCGGATATGATCATCATATTTTGATCCTCATTTCCTGAACAAATACAGGTGAGGTACTCTTTCAATAATTCTATTTAGTATGTATGCATACCACTGCATGAATACATAATGCAATTCTTTTCATTTCATGCTTTCGTTTTGCAATGTCGTCCTGTTAATGTTTCGAATATACGTTGTAGTCGATCCTCCCCTATTTCAAAATTTCCACAATTATGATGAATTAAAAGAAGTTCAGGGTTTGGCTTTTTGAAATTCTTCGTTATTTTATGGGCTTGTCTTTAAAAGGCAAAATGTACCACAAATTTGTTGAATTTAGGTTGCTTCTATACTTGGGAGAGAAATGGGTGGTTGTTTATTTCTTCAATTATGAACCCAAATTCTTCCCTTGTTGGGTTTGCTTGAACTTCTGTTGGCTAATGCATTTCAACCTACTCCTTTTTTTTTGTCCATGTTTTTATTTTTCTTAATGTTCAGTGTTTGCACGGATGCGAGAATGTTGATTTCACAAAGAGAGGTTTTCAAACTTCCGTGTTAGTGATCGACCGAGAAGTATTTGATGGTATGTTTAAGTGAAGACCTCGTTTAATTTCTGAAGTAAATACTCTTTGCAATGGCTGCTGAGATTTCATCAGCTAAAAAGAGGAAACCTTGGGATTTCATGACACTCTTGTCATCTGCAGCTTGTGAATGGTTCTTGATATTTCTGCTGTTTGTGGATGCTGCATTTTCATATTTACTTGCAAAATTTGCTAATTATTGTGAACTGAAAGCACCATGTTTGTTATGCTCGAGGCCTGATATTGTCATCAGGGATAAGAAACCTAGAGGGTACCAAAGCGTATTATGCAGTGACCACATAGAAGAGATTTCATCTCTAGTATCGTGTTCTGTTCACAGTAAACTTGCTGATGTTAATGGGATGTGTGAAGAATGTCTAATGCCAATTGCCATGAAGAACAAATCCAATTCTGAATCGCATAGGTTATTGGCGGGTAAACTATTGGTGGATGTTGAGAGATCTGTTCTACAGAATTTAATGTTGCATAAGAATATACGGCTTGTTTCTTTGGGTCGAAGGACTTGTTCGTGTTGTAACAAGACATGGAAAGAAAAATTGAATGCTGAAAGATTACACGAACTAACTTCAGTTGGGTTTGGGGCATCTAAAGCTAATGTCAAGCCCCCTCTTCCTCGTGTTCCGGGTCGTAGTCGATTCTGCCGTCGGGATAGCTTCAAGAGGTTAAGAGATAAATATGCGGGACAAGTAAAAAATCAGCCTGCCGGGAGCAAGAGTGTTGACACGCTGTCTCATATAGGGTATACAAAGTTGAATATTACTTCTGATTCTGATTCGGAGGTCCCTCTCTCTGATGATGACAATGATAGAAAATCTAGATTTCGTGGAAGAAATGATAATACAGAGAATTATGTACCTAGAACACCAAATGCAAATGTGTTATCAGAAAAGCAGGCACATCGAGCTTCTGAACCGATAACTTCACTTCTTGATCAGTCAGTTCTGTGTGATGTAAGTGAGCTCAAGAATAAGATATCTGTGACAAAAGATGAGCTTAATTGGGCCCATTCTCATTCAAAGCCTAATTTATATCAAATGGCAGAGCTGATATCATTGGGTGATGGATTCCAACCACCATCTGTTGGTGTTCCTTCTGATGCATCAGTAGAAACAAATAAATGCAATGCTTCTCTCTCTCATATGCCCACCCTCTCCGTACCATCTGAGCTTCATTCACTGAACAATGTTCCTTCCTCAACCCATATTGAAACAAAACAACCAAACAGTAAGCTCCAGTTCCTCCCCTGATCATTCCCCCCTGATGTGCTTATTGATATTGCCTGTGTGCCCACAGAGAGTTAAATACACTGGTAGTTACTAAACTTCTAGGGATTTTTTACATTGGTCACTCGAACTTTTGTTTGAAGTTGATCACTCTGTCCATATCCATTAGCTTGACTAACGGAAAATATGACATCGAAGTCTAGTTATTTGCCAATTAGACTGCTACATCAGCTAGTGAAACTAACGGACATGGATAGAATGAACAAATTGTAACAAATATTTGAAGTTCATGACCAACTCAATCAAAATTAAATTCAGAGCTCAACGTTGAAGAAAATGAAGTTCAGCGATCAATTTGAAATTTTGCTCAATGTTCAGTAATCACAAATGTTTTCATTCAATCCACCCAGAGGTTTAAGTACATGAGTTCACAGTCATAAAATTCAAGCAATATTTATTATTGTTCATGTGATTTATTTCTTACTCATGAACTGGGTTTACAGTGGCAGATGTTGCGGGAACCAGTTACGAAGAAAATGCATCCGCGGCTAGACATATAGCAGCTGAAACAGAAAGCTCCTCAGAGCATGTTTTCACACCAGTTTCTAATGATACGAATCTTACTGATGCATCATCTCCAAATAATGAAGGTACGGAGCCAATTGTTATCAGCGATTCTGCTAAAATTGAAGAGGATACACAGTCTCTGCAACAGGTGTCTAGTTCTAACATGGGTCTAACATCAAAAACTACGAGTCCGGAAGCTCATAGTCAACTCGATGCACTTCCAAAATGTGAAGATTCTAGTCCTCGTGCTCTTCCGGTTTCACCCTCGCTGGAGAGACATGATTCTGGCTGCGAATCATTTGATGGAGTCAGTGTAGGTGAAATCGAAGGTGAAAGTGTTGTTGATCACCTAAAACGACAGGTTTTGTATGATAGGAGTTGTATGAGTGCTTTATATAAGGAGTTGGAGGAAGAAAGAAATGCAGCTGCCATTGCTGCAAATCAGGCAATGGCCATGATTACAAGATTGCAAGAGGAAAAGTCTGCACTTCATATGGAAGCCTTGCAATACTTAAGAATGATGGAGGAATAGGCAGAGCATGATATGGAAGCACTGGAGAAGGCTAATGAACTCTTAGCTGAAAAGGAGAAGGAAGTGCAAGATTTGGAAGCAGAGTTAGAGTTTTGCACAAGTAATTTCCGAAGTGAATCAATGGCTGAGAATCTGCTTAAATCGGAGAAAGAAAACTTTATAGTTGAGAATCATGCCGAGAGTAGTTTTGCTAATCCTAGTAATTCAAAATCTATGGAAATTTTAGAAGGTAGCGGAAAATCTAAACTTGTGAATATTTCGATATTAAACTTCGAGGATGAAAAACTTTACATTTCAGAATGTTTGAAGAAGTTGGAAGAAAAGCTTCATCAAGCTGCCTCCAATGGGATATCAAATGACATGCCAAATGGTATATACTCCAAAGAAATTATGAATGAAGTTGATGATATGGAAAACTTATCTATTGACGGGGAGACTCAGTTAGATGAACATTTTCAGAATAATGGTTCGCCATTGCAAAAAGATGTATCAGGATCAAATGGAAGTCCTACACAGGACATGCCTTCTGATTTAGTCGAGGACAATCATTTTATTTCTGAAAGGGGTGATACTTTGGATAGTGATAGGTGTGAATTGTCCATGAATAGAGGTCGAATAAACTTGGCTACACTTGAGAAAGGAATTGCAGACCTTCGTCACCAGTTGGAAGCACTTGAAACCGACTGTGATTTCGTCAACCATGCTTTTAATACACTCAGAAATGGAAAGAGTGGATTACAGTTTATTCATGAAATAGATAATCAGCTACAAGAATTACGGAAAATTGAGTTCAAAAAGAGATGCATATCAATTCCTTGAGATCATGTGTTTCCCAATTGGTAAGCAAGCATTTACTGAACATTATTGTAGTGTGGAATTACATATGTAGCTATGCTACATGTTATTTAGATATTAGGAAATTGAATTTATGTGCTGCCATGCGGAACTCTATGCTTATCAACTTTGCTGGTTATTCGTTTCTTTTATTGTTCCCGTAAATTATGGATCAGATCTTAATCCTTGGCAGATTAATCATTTACCAAAATCCATTACATGATTTTTATCAACTTACCTGGCGTTGAAAATCTCTCTTTTTCCTTCTGCCATCACAAGTATTCATTACCAGAAGAAGAGTTGAACCAAGAACCACGAGCAAGCATCATAATTTGTTATACAGTGTTTAAAGACAATGTGAAGATGTATCTTATAAGTCTGCCTGCAGTTCGCTGAATCATGATAACGATTTGCAGAGAAGTGCCAGTTTAGTTTTCTTGGACGAGGAAGGTACGCTGGAGAAATGGGTTACATATAGTTTTCTAAACTCTAGATCGGGTTTTGTTCTCTAGTTATTTTTGACCAAAAACTGCAGCATTTTTCTTGTACTCTGCTTTTGTTACAGTTCCCAATTCTGAGCTTGTAATTTGAGAGTTTTATTCCTTGTATGTTGCTCTAAGGTTGGCTATAGTAAAACCGTTGGAATTCAGTTTAAAGATTGAAAATTTTGGTTAAGTACAAAACTTGAAAAGTGATTTCGTATTAATTTCAGCCAAATATTCGGATTTGATCCGATAAGTCAAATTATAAAAATTAATAGATTAACTTGTTTTACTCATCGAATAGATCGTCATAGTATATTTGGAATCTCAAAACCAATTCCAGATGAATGAAAAGAAAAATTAGGAAGAAAAGAGGTAAAAATCATATAACACTGTCGTAGGCTAGCTGCGAAGCTGTTGCTCGAGCAACAGGCGGGTGGAAAAGTTTTTGTTGAAGAGGAGTCACGGCGCTCGAGCGAGAGACCAACAACAGGTTAGCTACAACAAGGGATGCTTCACTTCGTGAAGGTTGCTGAGTTTTGGGATGTGTCTCTTTACTGACGATCTCTTATCTTCTATAAATATGATCATTTGGACGTCCATTATGCATTCCATATCATTTGTATTGCGCATTCTAAAAATCATTCCAAAATTCTTCTCTTGTAGAGAGAAGAAAAATTATTCGAGTTCGTTGTTGCTTGTGGTTTGAAGTGTTTCTACTATAAGTTGTATACATTATATCTTGAGAGACAAATGCTGTAATCCGTTAGCACCTTTGGGGAAATTTTATCTTAAAAAGAAAGTGTTAATCACTTCCTCGAATTTCTTTTCTTTACTTTCTTTTCATTTCTATTTATATAAACTCCCGCGAATTAAATATAACCATTCTCTTGCGAATTAAACAAACCCTTTCACTATTCAAATTCTCCAACAAAAACAGTCCTTCCCTTTGTAAACGCAGTAGATCTTGTGCAAGTTATTTTAATTTATTTTGATTTTCTCCGTTTTTGGCCCTCTTTTATAACCCAGCTCTGTACTGTGGCAGGTCACTATTCTACTGGTGCCATTGTTGATCGTTTGTGCTTATTCTTAAACTCATGGCGGTTCAACTTCCATGCAACTAATCATTAGTTTTGAGCTATCAGTTCACTCAACTTTAACTTGCGTCCAATCGTAGTCACTCTATCTTTCGCCATCAATCTAACGATGTAATATGTTGACATGAATGTTCAATCCAATGGAGGGATGATGTGTATGTCCACATCGCGCAACATTCCATGTCGTCCATCTTAAAACACTTTTAAAAATGTTGAAATAAAAAACACCCTTTTTTTTTTCTCTCATTAAACAACCAATCGTCTTTATTCTTCATATTTATATATCGTCTCCATTAATTTTAAAGTCCTCGCTAGCATATCTAGTTAGACTGACGACAATATATGGAGTGACTACAGTTGTTCACAAATCAAAGTTGAATGATCTGATTGCTCAATTAAAGATAAGTAACCAATTGCTTGTTCATTGAAAGTTTACATTTAACCCATTTAGTTTCATTTTTCATCTAGGTATACATGTATTACTGGCACTTCCAAACACAAATCTGACTTTTTTTAATCTATGAAATTTATTGATCAATGTTCTAAAAAGTGTAAGACATGACCAAATGTGGAGGTCAAGCTTCAATTCAATTTTTACGAGTCTAGACATTTTCCTAGATTTCTAATATTACTTTATTATTCGAGACCAATAAATTAAAAAATAAAGCATACCTCGAGAATTAATAGAAACTTCATATATATTTTCAAATTACCAACAAAAATATAATTCTCAAAACCATAAATACCTCAAAACAATAATATTTTGTTCATAGACCAAAAACGCTATGTTTGTGGACTGAGTTTGGACTGGCGAATTTTTTGTTGAATATATTTCCTTCTTTAAGTTTTAGCAATGATTTTGAGTTTTTTGTTCAACTTCAAAACAAGAAAATACAACCTGCCAAATAAAAACGTGTTAACCTTAGGAAGTGAACACAGAATTGACCACATTTTTTCAAGCTTTGGCACTGGATGGAACTTTTTCTCTGTGCCCCGTGCCTAGAATGACCTTTCAGAAAGCAGCCAGGAACAGGATATTAAGCTCTAAAGGATAAAGATATCAATAAATAAATGCAAAGGTTCACAAGCTATTGACCATCTTCCGTTTTTGCCTTCTGAGTAAAGTATTTAAGTTTTCAACATTTTGTTGTAGTTCCAAATGATATGAAAAGATTAAAGAAAAAGATAAAATTTTATCTTTTAGCCCAACACCATCCACCCCAATCCAAGGACCTGCCCCGCGCCCTTCCCTAGCCCCAAACCTGGTTTTCGCAGCCCCATTGCACCCCAGCTACACCTTTACACATATTTTTTTAACATTTCCTTTTAAGTATTTAAATTTTGATTTTGATTTTTATTCAACTTTTGATGGGTTGAGTTCAAGTAATTTGAGAAACCCAGTGGCAATTTACAATATCATAACTAAAACTTCAGAAACTCAAAAACTTATCTGGCAACATAGTTGGCAATTGCAAAAATTTGGGATTGAGCAGAAAGATTGAGGACTAAAATGTCAATTTCTAAACATTGGAGACGAACGTATTCTTTCAGTTCTCATATCTACTGTCGAACATCCATAGATTGATAAAAGCCAAAGTATTGATGTGCACGTTTGCATAGGAGTCCTTCTATACAGAATACAAGGTCATAACATCTTACATTCTGATGGTGATGTTGACTATGGCAATGAAGCAGTCATGAAAAATCGTTGTTCCATAAGAAGTCACAGATTTCTCACAATTTTATCATCGCTTACCTAGTGAGATAGTAGATAATGAGAAAAATTACCACAGACGATGCCACAAGTGTAAACATATTCCGGCTTGATTTGGTCTCGAATACCTGCACAAAGTAAAATACTCATACTGAAACACTAAGTCCCCAGAGGAAAAGTAAAACTAACGGCAACAGAGTAAATGTTAAATCTTGCATACCATCTTAAACTTATCCATGGTTCCCGATAAAACTCCCCTTGAAGCATCCATGTCATTGCCCTAAAAACCAGAAGTTAGAAAAAATCAAGTGCATAACGATAATACTGTTAATAAGCACTCAAGATGAGGGAAATATTTCTCTGGTATACACACCATCCTGTCCAGCATACTATTATGAGCCTCAACCTCCTCGTGTACATCACCTGACAACTGTTCATGTAGAGCATGGTTAAAACTTGGATAGGAAAAATCGACAGTTCAATAGTTCCAATCTACCAAAAGGCGCACCTAATCCATTTAAAATACATTTCACTTGTTCAAAGGCAAGAACCCACACTTAAGATAATAAAATAAAGCTATTTCATACAATTAATAGCCAACATATGTTAAAACAATAATTATAATTAATACTTTATCCACTTTTCCTGAATGCTTCAGAGATAGAAATTTCAAATAAATAGCACAACTTTGCTATTTACCCGTCTACACGGTAAGAAATTATTTTGTTTTTTGCACCAAGTAACAATCAACTCCAGCAAATACAAACTTACTCTTTTCAGCAGACTAACTCGGTCTTGCAACCCATCTATTGCTCTGTCATTCTCTTGTTCATCAATTTCACGAGAGGAATAAGAAGATGAAGCCCTGATACCCCCTTCCTCAATACCATCAAAAAGAGCAACTCTAGCATTACGCTCCCTGAATTAGAAGAGGCATAGTGAAGTGCTAGAACAGTAGAATAGTAAAGAACAGGTTCTTCAAATATTTTATAAACGAACTTGAAAAGACTAAATTGTGAATAATGTACATAAGAAACTTGGTTTCCATAAACCACCAGTAAAAATTCTAATGCACGATGCCCCTCAGATTCAAGACCTTTTAGAGTTACAGGGGAAGGTCTTGTAATTTACAGGATTTACAATGTATCCCAACTATGACACGTTTGCAGAACTGAGATATTCACAGCTAAGATTCTTATGGTAAACAGAACAATATGTATGAAGAAAATAACTATCTGAAGCCTGAAGGTCCCTTTGCTTTCTAGATGAACCCTTTCACTCTGTTTTACGACAAACCATTAGTATCAATATGGTGAAGAAAGGGAGAACAAGTGTCATAGATTAAGGATCAAAATTGACTCATAAAGAAGATATGTAATATCTTATTGTCAATTTCATCTTCATTTTATATAAAGCAAGTGGTGATTTGGATTTTTTTGTGGTGTTACAATCCTTTATTCAATTGTTTTTGCAGGGTGTTACTAAGAATATGCACTAAGGGGTCTGGCCTCACTTCATCCTTCCAACCAAATACAGTATTGACGCACGAGATTGCAAAGCATAATACATCTCTTATGCATTAGAATGTTATGCAATAAGAATGGAGAAATTCTCAGTTATCTGTTCTACTTTATAAAATAGCTGGGGGAAGAAGCACTCCACCAAGAAATCAACAACACAAAAACTTTGTTAGAAACCTCTTTTGGTTTTACTGCTAATGGATATAGTTAGAATGGTTAAGAAGATGATCTTCTCTGGATGTCACAATTTTGAGAACCTTAGGAAAATGAATTCCAGTTGAATTCATGTGGTCAAGGTCACATCTGTTAAACCATATCTATACTTATATTATGCATTGTTTCCCTTTGTCTACAATAGGCAACTCCAAAACCTAGGAAAACCAATACTTCAAACATACTCAAGTTCAATTGATTGAATAATCAGGACCTTCATTAGTTCTAAACCAGCATATACTGAATCCAACTAAATAATCCCAGAAGCCATATTAGCCTTGAGACACAAATATTATTTCATTTATCCAGAAAAGTAAACTACTCAATTTTAATTCTTAAAATGTTTCGCTCTCATGTAGCAAATGCGTCAAAACCCACACTACTTTATGCAAGAAAATAGATACAAAATGTTTTAGAAATCCTGACACATTTCACTAGCATCAATCATCTAAGAAACAAATAAAATACTTGAAATTCATAAGCACTAAAAGTAGCTATTTGATGCACTTATAATATAATACATATCCACCATAACAATGAAACTATGTCAAATAAAAGCCAATCAATGCTACATACAAAATTTCAGAGCCTTCTTAATTCATAATTTTCGAAATTATCATGTAGATAAAAAGCAATTTGAAACAGTAATGCAATTGCAAGGTACAGTATTTAAACAAATAGTTAATAATTTAAGTAATAAGAAAATTAGAGGCAGAAACCTTCTAGAGTTCATGGCCATGGAGATCAAAATATCTGGAGATTACTTTGGAATAACAAAACCTTGCCACAGCTTATTATTCGAAATTCTGCGTCTAACAAGATTATAAATGACCATTAGAACTCACATTAGCCGTAAAGAACTCAAATTGTAAATCTCAAATACTGATTTTCATAGAGGACTATAAACTTGATATTATGGTGGAAATTACAGATCTGAAGGAGAATTTCTTTCTAAACAACTCAAATTACTAGAGAGAGAAACGATTCTGTTAAACTGAGACTCTTTCAAATTTATAATAATACATCAACAATCGGTTATAACTCCAATTATTTTCAAAAAGATCCGAGACAAAGAACAAAAACAGAAATAATATTAAAAAATTACGCCCCTAAAAATTCAAATCAATATACAATTCAAATGCATCAATCAACGGGAGCAAAAATAAATCAATCTATCAAAAACTAGAAGTGATATTTTAATCAAATTAAAATCAATACGGAGAATTAATAGGAGAAAACGAATGTACCAAGTGGGAGTGTTTTTCTGAGGAACGAATTGGAGAAGCCTGGTGGGTTTTACTTTGGCTAATTCGCGGGTTTGGGCTTGGTCTTGGGCTTGGGCTTGGAGGACCTATCTCTTCGTGGATTTGAACTTTCCACGGTGTTGGTTTTGCTACAACTTATTGGGCTAGGGTCGCGGGCTTCGACTTGAGATTTTATACATTTTTTTTAAAGTTTATTTATTTATTTATTTTTTAATCATGGGCAAGTCATTTTATACAAGGTATTGTTCAGTTCGTGCTCGTAATTCGTAGTGTATTATCAAAAGAAATCAGTGTTGTATATTGAATTCTTAACACACAATTGTGAACGAACCATTAATTCACTAGGAGAAAAATCGGTTTAAAGACATAACCTCTTACCTCGATAAAATACCAGAGATTTAGGGCTGACTAAATCT
>CAIGRB010064633.1:46714-94693 GCA_903798255.1 Fraxinus quadrangulata
TTTTTTTTTTTTTTTTTGTCACCTGGTGTAGTGCAGTGCAAGCTACTAGGTTTGTCGCAACAAATCTATATTACGATTCATATAGTAAGATTTGACAAGTTTTGCCTTGACTGTCAACCCTCCACAATGGTCATCTCTACTAGGGTCTGAGAACAACTTTGAAAGACATTGGTGGAGTTTTTTCAGTACAAACATTCAACAAATTAGAGTAACTCCCATCTGCATATTCATCAAGCTATGTTCTACCTCCTAGAGGAACTAAACCTTGGATAGTCGAAGTCACGAATATTTATCTTAAGCATATTTTTATTTTACACAATTTACACAGTTTTTAGAAATTTCGAACAATGGAAATCACAATCTGCAAGGTGATCGAAGATGATTGTTAGGATTGATACCACTTGTTGTGACACCAATCACCGGATTAATATATTGAAATTATATGGCAAGTAATATTGAAGTATATGATCAAGTAAAAGAATAAAAAAGACAAGAAATATGGCAGAAGAATTAAGAGTTTTGATTGACTCAAAAATAATAGAGAATAGAGAAAATTACAATGGATCATATAATTTTAGTAATCTATTTTCTCACACTTATTAAATTGTATAGAAGTGCCTAATATATAGGAAACGTGTAGGGAATATCCAAACCCCCCTAGTAGAGTTGTTGATGAAGTACGATATCAAAAATTGAATCCAAAACAAATTCCAACGCTCAATGAGTTTCCAAAATAGAATTTCAACTTGATATATGACTTCAATAGCATTCCAAATTGAATTCTTCATGATATGCACTTCAATTAGAATTCTTTAATTATTTTAACAAAGAATTCGGGTCACACCCAAATTCTAACAATGATCACGACCCCTGCCATAAAATTCACGACAGTTTTACATCTTATGGACAAATGTTTATTAAAAGCTAGATAAAGTAATAGCAGCAAAGTCTTTGATGCTAATTTCTTTTCAATAGGTTTATTCAGGCTTGCTCATAAAAAACTCAAGGGCAACTTTAGCATTACAATTTTTCCCAGTGAAAGTACTGAAGAATTCTTTGTATGTGAAAGCTTTAAAATGTGGAGGATGGTCTGCATCCAACAAATTTTGGCTGGTTCAATCAGGATGTCATGAGATGGAATTAAAAATGAGTCGATCGTGGTCGAAGCTTCGTCTGAATGTGTTACCACTCGATGTATTGGACTAGTGAATTTCCCGTTACTGATTACCTGGAAAAAAACATTGAAAGAGTTCTATTAGGACAATTTGAAATCACTTTAATTCGAAATATTATCGTGTACCTTCAACTGCAGTCCCGAGATGACGAGAAAGGCATTAGGCCTCAACACCCATCCATTTGCCCTCCAAGAAGACTTGAAGTCCTGGTACTGAACATTGTTGAAGCATACTAATGAGATTAGGATCACAATGTTCAGGCATTCCCAGTGTCAAACTTGGATCAAGACATGGAATATGATGATTAACTGACAGCAACTGAATTTTACTAAGGTCATCCTCAAAATACCCCAGTTCGACTCCAAGCCCTTCGGAAATCAGATTCAAAATCCTATAGATATAAATAGAAAGCACGAACCTGAAACAATCCGAATTCTTGGCTTGCATTTAAAATCTGTTGAATTGTCTCGACTCTGTCAGGGCCAGTGGCCTTTTGGAGGTCGATTACAGGAACAATTTTGCAGATAGGAAAAGCATTCTCCCCAAGCCTTATGTCTGGTGGGAATACACAACTTTTAGGCAAAGATTGAACATCAGTCCAATTTGACATAAGAATTTCCATCATTTGATTTTAATCTTCAAAACAAATTCAGGTGTTTGATGTAGCAGATGAAGAGGTTTTATACTAGGTTTCTTCTATCCATCAAGGGACAAGGAAATTCAAGGGAGAAAATGGATGATTAAAGTCACAATGCTAGTCCCCTCCCAAGTAATACATAACATTTTCTTGATTTTGAATACAAAATTTAAATGGATAATTGCAGCAAATGTCCCAAACCTTTGATTTTGTCGCAAATTTTACTTTAATCTTCACTTTATTCTATCCACAGTCCCAAACTTTTCAAAAATTAGCACCCGAGGTTCAAATAGATGATTTCTGTTAATTTGACTGTTAGTTGATCCAATAAATTGACTTTGACCAAATGTAAACCATTTTTAAAGGGTAAAATGTAACTTTAAATTAAGGGTGTGTTTGAACCATATTATTTTAAAAGAATATATTTTGGAATAGTAGATTGATGAAAATGTGTGGTTAAAAAATAAGAAATTTTTTTGGATTTGATGGAAAATATTAGGGCTGGACATGGTCTGATTCGGTTCGATTCTCTTCAAAATCGAACCGAACCGAACCAAAATTTTCAAGTATTTAATATATGGAACCGCCGGGTTCAAATATAATTATGGAACCGTTCGAGTTCGGTTCTATACCATAATTAATTTTTTTAACATTTATAACACTACATAAATACAACTAATGACATGTTCATTCGTATATTCGATTGGCAGTTGGAGAGGGAAAGTCGGACTTGACAGTCAACAACTTCGATTTGGATATATAGATGTAGATTTTTACTTTATCAAATGATTTGGGGTTGGTGGATCTGTGCTTACCGAATGAAAGTATGAAATTGAAAATGGAATGATAAAAACTTAAAAAGGCCTAGATCTTGGGCTAACAATGAAATTAATAATTGGGCCAAAAAATTAAAACAAAAAATTGAATTTCGAAATTGGGCTGGACTGGACTGGGTTGGGTTGGGCTGGGCTAGCTAGCTATGGATTTGGCTTGGGAGTTGGAGCATTAATCACTAAATTATTTAATTTGTTTAGAAAAAATTAAATAATTTAATTAATTCAATATAAAAAATATAAAAAATTATTTAGATTCGGTTCTTATTTGGTTATTCGGTTATTAGTCTAGAACCGAAAATCGAACCAAACTCATTGGTTCCCGATTCAAATACACATTCGGGTATTTAACTTATGAAGAAACGCTTGATTCGGTTCAATTCAGTTCGGGTTCGGTTCGATCTGATTCGGTGTGGGAGTTTTGTCCAGCCCTATAAAATATTATTTTATTGAAAAATGTGGTTAAAAATGAATTTTGAAAGAATGAATTTTTGTATAATGTGGATCAAACAGGGGATAAAAACAAAAAAAAAAACAAAAAATCAAAACACTATTCATCTTCTCCTTCCCACACCCACACCTACCTCTTCCTAAACCCAAAACTAGTTGGTCCCGTTTCATCCCTCATTGCCACCGTCGCCATTGCCTTTTTCCATCGACTTTGCAGTTGTTCCCGCCAACATCTCCTTCCTAATTTTTCCCTCATATTCCTCACACTCCTATAAACCCATTTCTCATATTACTTGGTTCAAGTCAATTTTGCTTTTGCTGAAAAAGTGAAACTTTATGCTTCTTCCTCGTCCCTTGCCTTCAACTATCGACCAAAGCTACCACCATTTCGTTGTCTTACAGCCATCGCCCATCAACATCAACCAAAACTACCACCATTTCGTTATCTTACAGCCATCACCCATCAACATCATCAGATTCTCCATCAACACACCTCGAACCCCTATCAACATCATCTAAATGGAAGTCGAAACTATGAGCAAAATGGCAGTAGCTTTGGCTAGTAGTAGCCACCACGAATTCATAGCAAAAAATGGCAGAAAGTTCGAGATTAAATAGAAAACAAAAAATAATAATAGAACAAGTGAAATTACCTCATTTTTTGCCATTGTTGTGTTAAAATCGGAATTGAAAAGTTGCAATTTTTCCTTACTCGCATCGGATTACTGACCACCACTCGAGTCTGATGATGTCCTTTCCATGAGGTTACCTAATTAGGGTGGTTGGTTGGTTTGAATGAGGGGAGTTGTGGTGGTGGTGTAGGTCGATGGTGACAGGATGTGTAAGGGGACAATTTTTTTGGTTTTGATTTGGTAGGGTGGGAATGGGTAGGGGTTAGGTATGGGTTGGGTTAGTCGATTTTTGCCTCAACCCAAACCCACCCAATACGATCGGTTTGATCAAAATTTAACCCAAACAAACCCGTGTAAATGTTGAAATCCAACCCAACCCAACCCAACTCAATCAAGTATCGGTCGGGTCAGGTTGGGTCGGGTTTGTCGGTTTAGGATGACTTGTCAACAAATATTAAAGTCATCCAATTTTCTATTATACTAAATCGAATAGACAAGATAAATAGTAAATAAATTAATAAAATTATCTATTATCTTATTCAATCCTCATTAGTCGAGCCTACGAAAAACAAAGTACATTTAACATAACATAATTCTTGTAGGAAGGACAGTAAGCTCTTACTCTAAAATGCACCAAGGTAATTATAGTTACACTATCTACTCATACTTTTTAGGTTCCTTTTACGCATTTTATTTATTATTATTATTATTTTTTAAAATAGGGGGGTTGGGCTGGATATGTTTATTCGATTTTCATGAGTTAACCCGTAACCCGATTCGATCCAACCCAACTCGCTTACACAACTAACCCACCCAACCCGTGTAAAAATAACAAAAAAATCGACCTAAACCGGTCGGGTTGGTTCGATTTAAGCGATTTTGAGGGGTTCGATCGGGTTTTGCCTACCCCTAGAGATGGGTGAGTGGGGGTTGGGTTGGGTTGGGGTGGGGTGGGCATAGGGACGATGATGGATTTATATGTGTTTTATTTTTTTGGTATTTTTTTAAATTCAACTTTTTACCTTATTTTATGTATAAAATGTAAAATCATCATTTTACCTTTTAAAAAATAGTTTAGATTTGGTCAAAGTCAAATTTATGAGTCAATAACGGCCAGCCTTTCAAAAATAATCCATTTGGACTTTAGGTACTAATTTTTGAAAAGTTTGGGATTGTGGTTGGTACAAAGTGAAGGTTAAGGTAAAATCTACGAAATCTCAAGGGTTAGGAACCGCTATTGTAATTATACCAAATTTAAATAAACAAATGTTTTTTCGCTTGAATGTGTTAAACTTTTAGATGAGGCGGTTCAATATGATATCAGAGTAGATCAAGTATTGTCGCCAACTTTTCATGAATCTCACACGCATGACAAGCCTTTGAATAAAATATAGATTTGGCATACGCACGAGATGGCGTGTTAAAGAGTAAACTTGATACAGGGTAACATGATCAATTATTCCAAAAGCCGCATCTTTTATAAACTAGCAGAAGCATTGTTTTTGTGGTTTTCCTTCTAAGAATTCCTTACGAGATATATCGATCCTCGTATCTTGGTGATGCTCCGTATAAAAAACTATTGTTCGGTTACCATTAACGAATCATATTATACTAATATATTTATCTTCATTCTACCATTTTGACAAAGGTTATTAATAAATCTTGAATAATTCAAATCCTTGATAGCAATCTTCAGGCCTACTACATTTTCTGTAAATCAATCTCTTTCATCTCAAAATAAATGCTGCAGAAAAGTTCTTCAGGTAGTGACAATAGAAGTTATTTTCTACAAACAAATTTGAAATTTCTTGCAGAATTAAATATTTGTGCTGTTATGCCAGAGTTAAGTCTAAAATCTTCACTTGATGACAATGCCAATGTACAGATTTGTATGTCTTCATGTTCACCAAGATTCCTAGCCCCAATATATATATGTCAAATTTCCTTTCATTAACTTACAAAAAGGTTGCACTCTTTGTCCCCAACCTTTACAAAATATATCAAATATACCCTCAACCTGTTTTTAGCATAATTCATCCCAAACCTTTCAATTATGTAGCATAACTCGTCATTATCTCCATTTTTTCCATTATATGATGAATTTGTCGTTCTATTTAAATAGACAAAAATAAAAGAAAGCGGTAAAACAAACCTCTCATTTAAAATAAGTAAATACATATGAACAAATAAAAAAAAAAAATTATGATGTCGATTTTTTAGGTAGGCAACTGATTTTTTATCCTGTCAGCTTTTTCTAAATTCCTTTTTTTAAAAAAAATACGTATCTAATTGTTTTAAATGTGATTTAGTTGTACTATTTGAAAAGTTATGATACCTTTTTTACAATTTTTCTTTATCTTTTGTTGTTTTACTGCTTTCATTTATTTTTATTTATTTAAAAAGAAAGGCAAATATATTATTTAATGGTCAAAATGTAGATAATGACGAATTTTGTTACATAATTGAAAGGTTGGAAATGGATTACGTTAAAAAAAAAAAAGGATTGAAGGTAGATTTATTTTATTTTGGAAATATAGGAGACAAAGTGCAAATTCCCCAAATAAAAAATATGCCCTCCATACGAAGCGTTCGACTTTCATTCAGCCTATTTACTATTTTATTTTGGTATGATCTCAATATTATAGACACCTTTTGCTTCCAAGACAAATCAGCAAAAATGTTTATTTTTCATAATAAAATGAAATGGTAGAAATTAAATAGTATAGTAGAAGCAATGTTGGAACAAAAAATGTCCCTTTAGCCACTTGGTATATTACTGATGACGATCAATGATATTGCTGAGAATAAGACTTAATTTGCTGTTATTCAAGACGTACATATAATGTTATCTCAAGAAGTACCCAAGAAAACTAATAATTTTTTGGTTTCTACATCCCGGATTTGGTAAACATGTCAGCATGGAAGTTTCCAACATCTACATTCTTCGCTTCAACTGTGCTGAAAATGTTATGTTAAAACAAAAGATCAAGCCCTGCATTCATTTCGTCACTGCTCGTTTAAACTCCCCATTGATCATTTTTGCACAAAAGTAACAAACAATGCAACCTTTATTGCAGTAAACTGTATACCAGTAACAAAATGGAGAAGACCAGTAATCACATTTCGTATTAGACAGAAATGCATAGGGAAGAGGCAGAACAGCAATCCACCGGTCTTGAAGAATAACTACAAACTAAGACAAGAATTTGGAGTCAACTACCTGAATCATTTTCACGTCGTCTTTTATCTACTAAAAGATCTAGTGCTTGATTGGTCATGCTTCAAAACTATTTTTCTATTAAGAAATTGATAAAATAGGACCCCACAAAGACTTGCGCGGAACCCACAATTTGTTTATTTTGAGCCACAAAAAGTAGTGGGGCTCGGTTGCTTATAAGCTAGTATAAGCACACCCAAACATGCTGCAATCTGGCACGTTCTACTGAGTTCTAGTCCTAAAGAATCGAAAACTCTTACATTCTCTTGGAGTACCGTGATAAAGTAACAATGTCAAAATGAGTGGAGGTTCGCCATCTGCCCAGGTTCATCCATCCAGCCGGACTAAAGTGGAACTTCTACATATCCATCCGTAAGCAACGAATTGAATAATATGGCTGTAAGGATCAGTATACTAAAATTGTCATATTTCGAATATCCCTTAAGTCAAAAGCCATATCCTCGAGTCAACTTGGTCCCGACTCCCAAGTCTATGCATCTGCCATCTTCAACATGTCTACGTTTAGGTGACAGCTAGGGGAACTATCATCTTGTTTAACAGTAGTCAATTCCAAAACAATACAAAAATTGACCTCATGCTTTAATAACCAACAAAAAAGCCCTCTAAATACCACTCTATTACATGCCACAGAAGCTGATACAAGCAGCGAAAATGTGGCACAATGATTCTCTCATCAGACGACATGGCCTTTAAGCCACATAAGATCCGCCTAGTGGGTTAAAGCAACAAAGATAAACAATGTACCGGAATGGAACCAGCAATCTGACTTCGTCCCATTGAGCGTGTAAGGAGAACATCATCTATTAAACAGTGGCCTAACATGTTAACAACTCTTAAACCACATATTTTATGCTTTAGAACTCTCCTTACTATCTTAACCTTTAGAGCTTTTATTTTCCCTAGTCTTCGAGAAAAGAGGGTTTTTCCTTTTCTTTTTCCCTTTTTGGTGGTCGGCAAACAAGTTTCAACAATTTAGCATATGCAACAGTTGAGAGCAGGAATCTGAAAAATAACAAAAACCATCACACGAAATGTATAATCTTCAACAGTTTATGCCTATTCTATGTACTTCCTTTTTAGTCAACAAGAAACTAAGCCTTATTCCCAACAGATTTTAAGTCAGCTCAATGAATCCTTATTTGTCAACCGGGAGATGTAAAACGACTAGATCCTTAGCAACTACTACAAGTTAAATGAATTTTGGTCTACCCTCCCTTTCTAAACTTGCTCTACAGAAATAGAAAGACTATATGAAATGGCGCTTCTTTAGGTCAATGCATAACATGACCCAACCACCCAAGTCTTTCATCTCTTAATTTATCCTCAATTGGCACCACTTCCGAGTGTTGGCCTATGATCTTCATTTTTAGTCAAGCAAAAATCTGAATTAGCCTCGCACATTAAGCGGGAGAGCACAATTAAGAAGATAAACAGCAGGAAACCAATATTGAAAATATTATTCAATTAAAACGGGCTTATTTTAGGGTTCAGTACACAGCCTTGTGGGGGAGTAATATAGTTGCAATTCTATGCCAAATATGACCAGTAAATAAAAGAATAAGTAGCCTCTCGAAAATTTCTTTGGCTCCTCAAATGACTAACTGAATAGAAATCACCATACGTGAAGTAGATTACATGACAAACAAGTTCTGACTGTTTCAAAGAAAAATGCAACTCCAGTGTTGCTCTTTGTTGTAAACGAATAATTGCTATAAATTACAATCAATTACCTTTCCTTGACGGAAACATGAGACTTCAGATTCCTCCCAGAGAGACCTTCACTTTCACGGGGCAAAGGCAAGGCCTTCATAAGAGACTCTGAAGATGAACCACGAGCTTTTGACTTTAATTGTTCAAGAACTCGAATAGCTTCTTTGAGTTCATCTTGAGCACTTGGTCCATGGCCCTCCCAAGCTTCGACTACCTTCTCCTGGAAGTTAATTGCAAGTGGATAGCTGTTCAATTAAGGAAGTAAAAAGGATGTTAAATGATATTTTCCACCCAACAAAGGAAAAAAGCAACTGTCCGATAATAGCAACCAAAAATACATGATACCAGGATAATCTCGGATCACCTGATAGAATAAAATCTAGTGTTTTACTTTTATATTATTTAATGGAGATTTAAAGGAACAGGCAAACCCAATCATCATTTTATCCATATCTTACGAGATTTCAGCTGTCTAGGGAGGTCTTGGCTATTCATGACAGATCTGAGAATTCTTTCAAACAATTTTCTTAAGGAGCATTTAAAGAAAGATTTATGGATCAAATCATTGCCTCTATTTCCAGGTCAAAGTCATCAACACTAGGCAGATTTTCCCCTCCTTTCTGAATAAGGAAGCAGAAAAGAAATATGTATGACTTCCGTACATATATTAGCTGGTTTGGTAAGTCAATATCTCAAAAGAGAAAATTATCAAAGATTTTTAAAACCAATGCTGATTCCTGCAAGGAAAGTGTCGACTGCACATAATTTTACCATAGATATATAAAACCTATTTTTCAACCCAAGGTTGTTGCTCAAGCTGTCATTATTTGTTCCCTCAAATAGAGGGAAACAACATGACCATTGTAAGTATATTATGCCAGAGAAATGAGCACAACATAAATCTTCAAGCATGCGTAGGTAAAATAACTTGAATTCAGTTACTCGATAGCCCCTTTTTTGAGATTTTAAAAGTAAACCATTGTGATTGTTGACTAGAAACTTCTCTTGATACAGGAAGATGATAGGTCAGTAACAGTCTTCAGATTGTGATAATTAAAATACTCAAGAAACACACTTATGAAAGTTATGGTTAATTACACAGCTCAAGAATGGACTTCATTAAGAGAAACGAAGTATTTATAAGGACCGTCACAAATAATTATTCTCATAAAACATGCATCTTGAACTTATCAAATGGAAGATCAACAGGTGAGAAAACAGCCTTAAAGTGTTGGCTGGTATTACTTATGATTCAGTAGTCAGTACGATTAGCAGAGAATATCACGATTGCAAGGTGATAGGCCACCAATTAAGTACACCTATTCTAGAAGGTCCAGGAAGAATGGAGGAGCAAAGTGGTGCGGAAGCGTTTATGAAATTCTTGTAATAAGATATGTAATAAATAAGAATGATATTTGAACAATCACGTCTTGTATATATTGAATAATAATTGATTGTTATCAAAAAAATGTACAATGCCTTTATATTTATAAGCAAAATTATTTCCTACTTCTACTAATAATAGGAAATTAAAATAAGGAAACTAATAAAATCTTATTCTAATCAATAAAGAAAAAAATCTTATTCCAAACAACATATTAGAATAAAAAGATAAAACTTATTACAACTAGACATCTTATTATAAATATATAATCCTAATCATATTTACAATAGGATTAACCTACATCAATCTCTCCCACTTGAAAAAAAAAACTCGTCCTCAAGTTTTGTTGAAGCAAAGAATCATTGATAACTTGTGTGTATTAGAACTTAGTTGGGACTTGAGGAAATTCTCTAGCCACATGTTACCGTATTCTATGCTCGTTGAAACAACCAACATTCATAGTAATTAAGGTCTGCAAATTCTTATCAGCTTGCTTCTTCATGGGCTCACAATTCCTTTCAAGACTTAACGTTGTCAGCATTTGCATAATATTATGACGAGTTTCATCGATCCCCTCGATTCGTTGTTCGAGTTTGTCGAGCCTCCGTTCGTCTTCAACGGTTCGACTGCCACCGTACCTTCGTCGACCATCAGATTAAAGCAATTTCCTTGCTCTAATACCAATTTTGGTGCGGAAGCGTTTATGAAATTCTTATAATAAAAATTATGTAATAAATAATAATGATATTTGAACAATCATGACTTGTATATATTGAATAATAATTTATTGTTAGCAAAAAAATGTACAATGCATTTATATTCAGAGGCAAAATTATTTCCTCCTACTTTTAATGACTGGAAATTAAAATAAGAAAACTAATAAAATCCTGTTCTAATTAGAAATCATATTCTAATCAATAAAGAAAAAAATTATATTCTGAACAAAATATTAGAATAAAAAGATAAAATTTATTACAACTAAACATCTTATTATAAATATATAATCCTATTTATAATAGGATTGACATACATCACAAGGGAGTAACAACATTCTGTTAGCTAGCAGGCCAAGTGGTTACAGTCTATTATAAATAGAGAGTAGCTAGGGATGATTAGGCAGACAAAAGTTGGCTGTAATAGAGAATAGGAGAGTGATAGTCCTCTCAAATGGCTATCTAGTGTTTTCTTTCATTGCTGTATTTCCCTTCAAGTGATTCTATAAAATGTTGCCTTCATTCCTTAAATCGTTCTTTCTTTTGTTAAATTGTTACCCATCAAATTGGTATCAGACTATGGCAACAGGGCGGGTATTCCATTCCCACCCCCGTCCCGTCGGGTATTTTTATTATTTTACTCCATCCCCATACCCGGTTAAAGCGGGACGGGGGCGGGATCGAGGCAGGTCTCCTGTCCTATTTATCGTGCCCATTTATTTTTTATTTATTTTATTTTTTGCCTTAACTTTTTATGTCTTTAGTTAGTAAATATTATTACTTTTTTACCAATTTATTAAAAATAGCTTATGTTCTCTTTAAAAATGATGATAAATCTATTATTTGTGTTTGATAAAAAAATTAAATTAAAAAGATAAAATTTATTACAACTAAACATCTAATTATAAATATATAATCCTATTTATAATAGGATTGACATACATCACAAGGGAGTAACAACATTCTGTTAGCTAGCAGGACAAGTGGTTACAATCTATTATAAATATAGAGTAGCTAGGGATGATTAGGCAGACAAAAGTTGGCTGTAATAGAGAATAGGAGAGTGATAGTCCTCTCAAATGGCTATCTAGTGTTTTCTTTCATTGTTGTATTTCCCTTCAAGTGATTCTATAAAATGTTGCCTTCGTTCCTTAAATCGTTCTTTCTTTTGTTAAATTGTTACCCATCAAATTGGTATCAGACTATGGCAACGGGGCAGGTATTCCATTCCTACCCCCGTCCCGTCGGGTATTTTTATTATCTTACTCCATCCCCATACCCGGTTAAAGCGGGACGGGGGCGGGATCGAGGCAGGTCTCATGTCCTATTTATCGTGCCCATTTATTTTTTATTTATTTTATTTTTTGCCTTAACTTTTTATGTCTTTAGTTAATAAATATTATTACTTTTTTACCAATTTATTAAAAATAACTTATGTTATCTTTAAAAATGATGATAAATCTATTATCTGTGTTTGATAAAAAAATTAAATTTGAAATTAAACGGGGACTATGTTTCCCGTATCCATGCCATACCCGCTTCGGAGCAATGACCCCCATCCCGCCCCCGCCTCGTTACCCGATTCGAGTTAAACGGATTTTTTTGTCACCCCTAATCAGAGGGACAATCCTAATGACTCGGAAGAAATCCGACGACAGGGCGGAGGTGATAGAGAAGAAATTGGAAGATCTAAAATCAAGGCTACAAAGGTTACCAGGGATAGAACATTTGGTGGAACAATTTACTCAGAATTTAGCCAGAATGATGCAGACTATGGAAGCTACTCAAAAGGCTGTTGTGGCATTAACACTTCCAAGGGGTGTAATGGATACACATTCAGAAGGTGAAGGGTCTGGGAGTATCATGGAGGGACCAACTAACATTCACAGTGGAGCCATAGGAGCTAAGCAAACATAGGAACGTGGGAAATGGGTCGAAAATTCATGCAAAGCAAGTTTTGGAGGAGAAACAAAGGTCCCCGTCCAAGTGAAGGAAATTAATGGTTGGCGATAGGTTAGGAAATTGGAGATGCCTGTGTTAGGTGGTGATATGTGAGAAAATACAGTTAGTTTCCCTGAGCTCGATCTAGTATGCCTGAGCTACACATCCACCAAAATACCTAATGGTTAAGGTCGGGCTTTGCATTAAGGTTGAGTGTGAGAGGTCGAGCATGTTTCATATTAACGACGCTCTTGCCCATATCTCGTACCCATTAGAGCATTAATCCTATTTTGATTGTGACTTATCATAACTCATATCCCAATCCGAACTGCCAACCTACCATGAGTTTGATTCCAAACTCAAACAGGACACTTTGAATATGATACAAACACCTTACATAATAAGGATAAGGACTACAGGTGGTTGAGATCATCAACATCTATAAATACAGGACCAATGTTCATTATTCATGTACACTTTTACATAATTTTCCAACACATAATTTTACGCATAAATTCTCTCTCTGACTTAAGAATCGGAGAGGAGACGAGGACCCATCTCGACGCCTTTGTTTCAGGTATTGAAATCAAGAAGGTGCACGTTTTTTGTAGCATCACTTGTGTTTAGTGGTGATAACCCAAATGGATGGTTGTATCATGCAGAGAGGTATTTCGAGGTGAATGGGTTGACAGAAAAAGAAAAATTAGGAGCGGTGGGAGTCAGCCTCGACGATGATGCATCGGCATGGCTACAATAGACAGAAGCCAAGACTCCATTTCAGACATGGGATCAATTTTGAAGGTTTCTTCAGATCCACTCAAGAGGGGAGTCTATAAGAGATTCTTTGGCATTAGGCAGACCGGAACGGTGGAAGACTACCGACGAAACTTTGAGGCCCTAGTCACGCCTCTTGTAAACATCCCGGAGGAAGTATATGAAAGCACTTCTATTAATGGGCTAAGCTCAATAATAAGGGCAGAAATTCGATTGCGTCGCCCAAATGGACTGGGCCAAATGATGGACATGGCCCAGCGGGTCGAAGAGAGGAACAAAGCCCTTAAAGTGCCTAATTAAATTAGGGCTGCTCGGTTCCTTAAATCAGGGCCTATCGCAGCGAAGTGAAGCCGACTGAATCTTTCCCCACGCGAACAGTTACCGTCGGGGAGAAGGTGCCTAATCTGCGACGAGGTCCGATTAAAAGGTTAACAGACGTGGAATGACGATCGAAGAGGGAGAAGGGGTTGTGCTTTCGCTGTGACAAAAAATTTACTGTGGGACATCGCTACAAAAATCGCGAACTCCGTGTGTTGCTCGTCCATGGGGAAGGAGAGGAAGGGGAGTTTGGAGAGGAAACAATCGGCGAGTGTCGGCATGTGGAAATGGCGAAGGTAATCAAACTCTCCCTCGACTCCGTGGTTGGTCTAACACTTCGGGAACCATGAAATTGACAGGGAAAATAGGGGCAAGGGTGACAGTCTTGATAGATTGCGGTGCTAAACATAATTTCATCTCTCTGGAACTAGTAAAACAGTTGAATCTGCCCCTCACGGCTACAGGTAATTACGGGGTGGTCATGGGTACGAGGGGGTGTTTGAAAGGAAAGGGAATATGCAAGGGGGTGGTCGTCGAACTGTAAGGGTTGACAATTGTGGAGAATCCCTTGCCATTAGAGTTGGGCAGCACTGATGAGGTCCTTGGAATGCAATGGCTAGGGAGTTTAGGAGACATGGAAGTGAACTGGAAGAGATTAACAATGAGATTTCGAATGGGAGAAACCTGGTTTACACTAAAGGGAGATGCAGGCCTTCAAAATATGGGTATCCCTCAAAACCATGGTGAAAACTTTGCAACAAGATGAGGTAGGAGTATGGGTCGTGTTTGGAAGTATGGGAACAACCACTAAGAAGCAAGGGGACAAAGAATTGCTGCAGAGATCTAGCGAGTATTGCATCGATACCAGCATGTCTTCAACATGCCTGTAGAGATGCCACCTAGTCAAGAATTTGATCATGCAATTAGGCTGCAAGACGGGGCAAGAACAATAGGAGTCAGGCCGTACAGATATCCCCACATTCAAAAGAATGAAATAGATTGGTGAGGGAATGTTGACAGCCGGGATAATACAACCAGTGTTAGTCCTCCAATCCAATGTTATTGGTCAAAAAAAAAAAGAATGGAAGTTGGCAATTTTGCATCGACTACAGGGCTCTAAATAAGGTTACTATTCCGTACAAATTCCCCATTCCTATTATTGATGAGCTATTAGATGAATTACATGGAGCAAAGATTTTTTCCAAATTGGACTTGAAGTTCGAGTATCATCAAATTAGAGTACGGAAGGAAGACGTCCATAAAACAGCTTTCCGGACACATGAAGGTCATTACGAGGTCCTGGTAATGCCTTTTGGGGTTACAAAGGCTCCCACCACCTTTCAGTCTCTCATGAACTAAGTGTTCCGAGTCTTCCTCAGAAAATTTGTTTTGGTATTTTTGTATGAAATCCTGGTTTACAGTAAGGACTTGACGGCCCATGAACAACACCTTGAGTAGGTTTTTAAGGCCTTATCCACTCACCAGTTATATGCTAATGAAAGGAAATGCAGTTTCGCAAAATCGTAGATTGAATATTTGGGGCATGTAGTGTCTACAAGATGGGTAGAGGCAGATCCTAGTAAGATTACAGCAATGAAACAGTGGCCCACTCCCAAAAACCTCAGAGAGCTGTGTCGATTCTTATGGTTGACGGGGTACTATCGTCATTTTGTGTTCGGGTATGGGACAATTGCATGGACTCTCACACAACAACTCAAGAAGGACGCCTATAGGTGGACCTCTGAAGCTGAATCTGCATTCCAGAAAATTAAGTCAGCCATGTCAACAGTGCCAGTGTTAGCGTTACCTGATTTCTCACAACTATTTATATTCGAGTATGATGTTTCGAGGTATGGACTAGGAGCGGTACTAATGCAGAATCAGAAACCAATTGTCTACTTTAGCCAAGTGTTATTAGCCAAAAATCGTCTCAAGTTAGTTTACGAGGAGTGAATGGCGACTGTGCTTTCTATTCAAAAATGGAGGCACTATGTATTGGAAAGACGGTTTATCGTACGCACCGATCAGCAGAGTTTGAAGTTTCTTTTAGAGCAGCGTGTGGTGCTGGGTGATTTTCAAAGGTGGATAACCAAACGCATGGGTTTGAATTTTGAGATACAATACCGGCCGAAGCTAGAAAACAAGGCGGTTGATGCTCTATCTCGAGTACCCCCATCGGCCGAATTAGCAAACCTTAATTTTCCCTTGGTTTTGGACGTACAATCAATGATGGATCAAGTGAAGGCTGACCCTGTGCTCTCCAAAATTAAGGGAAACCTACAGGAAGACCCTAACTCTCACCCGAGATATTCTTTGGAACACGGCAGATTATTGTACAAGGGGAGGCTGGTTATTTCACAATCTTTGTCTTTGATCCTTCGATTCTGTAGGAGTTTCATTGCATCACCATAGGGGACATTCGGGATTCCTTAGCACCTACAAACGGCTCACAGCCGATCTATACTGGACCAAAATGAAGGACATTAAAAAGTTTGTGGAGGAATGTCAAACCAGCCAACAAAACAAAAGCTTAGCCATGTCACGAGCCGGGTTGCTGCAGCCTTTGCCTATCCCTCACATGATCTAGGAGGACATTACCATGGACTTTATAGAAGGGCTTCCCAAGTCGGGAGGGCATGATTTGATTCTTGTGGTAGTGGACCGCTTAAGCAAATATGGCCACTTCATACCTCTCAAACACCCCTTCACAGCCTCTACTGTGGTAGCCATTTTCATTCAGGAAGTAGTTAAGCTCCATGGGATTCCTCGTTCCATTATTTCAGACCACGACACGGTGTTTTTCAGGATGCAGGATACATATCTAAGGAGTATCGCTTACCACCCTCAAACAGATGATCAAATGGAGGTAGTAAATCGATATGTGGAGACATATTTAAGATGTTTTTCTCATGACAAGTCACGACAGTGGCACAACTGGCTTCCCTAGGTAGAATATTGGTACAAAATCACTTTCCATGCTTCTTCAAACACAACTCCTTTCCGAGTGGTCTATGGCCGAGGTCCTCCACCATTAATTCGATATGGAAATAAACTACAAAGGCATCAGCAGTGGAGCAACAATTGTGTGACCGCGATGCTATGTTGGATGAGCTGAAATCCCACCTATTGTGGGCCCAAAATAAAATGAAAGCACAAGCCAATCAGCACTGCAGGGATGTCCAATACAATGAAGGTGATTTGGTTTATGTGAAGCTTCTGCCATACCGCCTCCACTCCTTGGCTAAAAAGATCAATGAAAAGCTCAGCCCCCGCTATTTTGGACCTTTCAGGATTGTCAAACGTCTGGGACCAATTGCATACCGTCTGGAACGTCCCCCTACAGCCACCATCCACCCAGTTTTTCATGTTTCACAGCTGAGAAAATCTGTGGGAGCTGCAGGAACTTGTCTTCATCTGCCACCTCATTTGGATGCCACATTGGACTGGATTGTGGGACCTGACCAAGTATTAGAGATGCAGAAATTACCAACTGGACAGCAGGAGGACTTGATTCAATGGAAAGGTTTACCTACTGCTGAAGCCTCCTGGGAAACAGTAAAATCTATTACTCAGCACTTTCCTGATTTCAACCTTGCGGACAAGGTTTCTTTGGAACCCCAGGGTATTGACAGGCCACCGATTAAGTACACCTATTCTAGAAGGTCCAGGAAGAATGGAGAAGCAAGGGAGTAACAACATTCTGCAAGCTAGCAGGCCAAGTGGTTACAGTGTATTATAAATAAGAGTAGTGAGGGATGATTAGGCAGGAAAAGGTTGTAATAGAGAATAGGAGAGTAATAGTCCTCTCAAATTGCTATCTAGGGTTTTCTTTCATTACTGTATTTCCATTCAAGTGATTCTATAAACTGCAGCCTTCATTCCTTATATCGTTCTTTCTTTTGTTAAATTGTTACCCATCACAAGGTTCAATCTGGTGTTTGCATATCCATTGAAAACCACATCCAAATGTATGCATTGTTGTGTGTGTGCATTCACTCGATCAACATAAATAAGCCTAAATACTCAGTAAGAGTAAGCTGGGGCACCTGTGTTTTCATAATACAAAACATCACGTGAATAAAACTATTATCATCCCATACATGCACAAGTAAAAGACCACATTCGTTTTTGGTTCATTGCCTCCATTCCTAAAACAAAGTTTCAAGCCTCGACTCTCCTTAGAGAAGCAGAAGCTCTGGAAAGTCCAGCCCCACAACACACACCCAAAAGAACGAAGGGAAAAAAGTCCATCCTGTTCAGAATGTCGTACATGGTGAAGCCTACGCCCTATATTGAGAATGATTAACTATTAAGTGTCAAAGGGAATTTAACAATGAACATCACCCGTAATAATTACTTACACAATATATGAACCACAAGGAGTGTTTGAAAAAAATAGTATGATGCAATCTCTAGAAATATATCAGAAACTTGATGAAGTCTTCTACGATAATGTGTGGTGGGAACTTAGTATTCACAAAAAAGTAAAACATCCTTTTGAGTACTAAACTAGGAACTTCAAACACAATGGTTAATAAATAGCTATTGAAAGGCAAAGGGTTTTTCAATTATTTTACCTTCCCATCGCAGCATATGCTTTTGAAAGGTTCTGACACGCTTCTATCGAATCCGCATGATGAGGACCTAGAGAAACATCCATGATATCTTTCGCATATGCAAACACCTGAGCAGCTGATTGTGGTCTATCTAATTCTAAATAAGCTGCTCCTAAGTTATTATAAACATAACCCACTCCAAAATGCTTGGAACCAAAGCTCTCTTTTAATCTTTCTGCAGCATCTTCCAAGTAAGGAATTGCCTCTTCCACCTTGCCTGTCAACAGAAGCAACCAACCAATTCTAGCAGAAACACTTCCCACTGAATGTTGTTCTTGAGGCAGTTTCTCAAGCATTGCCATTGTTCTCTTTAACAAGGAGATTGCAGTTTCAAATTCATTCATTGTCTCATACTGCATAGAAATCTCCATAAATGCCTCGGCGACATTGAGAGGAGAAGAACTTTCTTTCTTGTCTAGAATTCCACAGGAAATCTCGAGGCACCTCTTTGAGTCTACAAACTTCTCCTGATTACACAAAGCTTTGGCCATGGAAATGAAGATCAAAGCTCGATCCTCACTCTCTTTGTCAGTCTGCTGAACAACACCCTTCAAAGTATTAATAGCCTCGTCATACCTCCCCAAGGCAATTTGCATATTGGCAGCATCAATCTCTGCTCGTAGCAAATCTGAACTACGACCCCAGTTCTTCAAGACCCTTTGTGATAATTGATTTTGTTCCAACGCCTTCTCATGCTCCTCTAATCCAGTATAAATAACTCCAAGAAGCCGCCTATCATGGGCAACCTCCACCGAGTTATGCCCCAACTGCGTTTTATGTATTTCCACTGCCTTCAAACAAAATGGAAGTGCCTCCTTAAAATTCAAAACAGCAACATATGCCTCTGCTACATCCCTATTGGCCTTGCCAAGTTCTCTACTATCTTCTTCCAAAGTCATTTCTTTAATCTCTAAAGACTTCCTAAGATTACCAATAGCCTCCTCTCTCCTACCCATTGCCGTCTTAGTATTATACAATTCAAACTGAACAGCATGTAAAACAGGCCTGATATCATTAGCACTACAGGAACCCTCCTGCTCTATCTTGCTCAACACTCTATGAGCCCTATTCAAATACCCCAAACTATCATTAAACCTGTTTAGACTGTAAGAAGCAGAACCCAACAATTGTAAAGTCATGGCAAGAGGCAAAGACGATTTATTACTATCATTCTGATTATCATCCATGATTTTCAAAGCCCTTTGAGCAAAAGACAGAGCCTTTTCAGGGTCCTCACCTTCTTGGTCAAGTTTGAGGCCCATTTTCAAGCACGCCAAGCCCAGCTCTCTCTCATCAAAGGACGCCTCCATGTCTTTGAAAGCTTCAAGCATGTCGTCCGCCGACTCGGCCGACTCAAAAGCCTCCTCAATTTGTGATCTTTCTTTAATTTTCCTCTGTCTTGAGGACATCTTAGAGACATTTTGGCCATTTGGGTCAACAAGGGTGTTCAGATTCTGAGATGTTTTGGGCCTAGAGAAGAGGAAAGATGGAGTCTTTGAACAAGAATTCAGATGGGTATGTGACTTGTGGCCCAAAGACCGATCATTGGTGGTGACGATGGTGGTGGCAGCGGCGAGGCAAGAAAAGTTGGTGGTGGAGTCTCTGGAAAGGATATAATAAGAAGTTTTGGTGGGTGGTTGGAGAAGGTGAGAGAGGAGTCTCGATGAAGCTCTTCTCATGGCGAGGATTTGAAGGGAATTTGATGGTTACTGACTGTCTACTTGTTGGGAGTTTCGGTTTGTTAAACCCTTAAAACCCTTGACGCCAGATTTTTCTTTTTTCTGTAAGTAGACGTAAATTTAAAATATTTTTCTTTTTTTTTTTACCCGATTGTAAATTATGAGATTTTACTATTTTTTTTTCCCCTTCTATAGAAAGTATTAATCGCATGAATCTTCAAAAAATTACTTTTTCAAAATATATTCTTTCCTAAAAACACATTTTAGCGGATGTGTGACTTATAAGAAGAATTATGACTTTCCGCTATAACTCTAACATCAACAACCTCATATTTTAAGACAGAATGTATTAGAAAAAGAGGATTCATAGAAAATAAGAGGATTCGTAGAAAATAAGAATAATATTATTCATAGTGAGCTACTATATCATATATATAATCACTTAATTATCCATATTGAACTTTATTGATTGAAAATTTAATGATTAGATATATGAATATAGAAAAACTACTGTAGTTGTATTACTCAAAAAAATAAATAGTCAAGACAACCTCGACAAACTAGAACGTTCCAAAGTACAAAGGGAGCTCTTGCTAAACAAATTATGATATTTTATCAGTACAAAAAGCTACTGATGAAATACCAGAGCAAATCATACATTTTTACGTGCATCAAAATTATTCCAAGCATTGCTGTGAAAGACAAGCTGAAAGTCTCGATAAAATCAGTGTGATGAAGGGTGTGAAGTGATTGTGAATATCCGTGTTTTCCAACTTTAAACGGACTTGAGTAGCATCCCTCCAAATCTACCTGAAGCCTATTCACTATTTAATTATATACAACAAAGAATATAGTCATGAATTCCTGCAGAATTACACAAGCTTTAAAGGATCTGCATTCTCAGTGGGACTCTCTATAGGCCTGCTGCTATAAATATCATCGAATGGAAGACGAAATTCGCCATCATCAAAATCTTCCATAAAGAAAGTTTGAGAGAGTCTTTTATGGTTCCTCCATTCCGAGTGTTCTTGATCATCCACACTCTTGTCTGAGAAATTATCATAATGATCACGAGGAGCATTGTGGAAGAAATTTGGAGGATCAAGAAAACTTTTCTGCAGATCGGCACCTTGTGGTTGACTTCTATCCCACCAACGGCTCCCGGTAGGTTGATTTTCTGCTATACTTGAGTTGTGATGTTGTAGGACACTTTCCCGGAAGAGAGGAGAAGATGTAGAAGTTTGGAGATGACTCTGCACTCGATCATCGTCAAAATATCTCCAGTTCTCACCATATTTTGCTTCATTTTGTGTTGAGTGGGAAGCAGTCCAGAAATCTTTAGGGTTCTTCTCAACACCAACGAAAGTATCAGTTGAAATATCGATCGAATAACCAGCTCTATCGTGATTTTGTGAGGTATAATACCAGTCGAGAATATATGGAAAATTCTTGTGTTCACCATTTGTCAGCCACATTGAACCAGTTAACACGTTACTAAAAGGCATTTCCTTTGAGAATAAGCTGTTTTGGTCACCTAACCCTCGGAATTTTGGACTCTGCTGCTGCATTCCTGAAGCCAACTGTGCAATTCTCATTCCTCGCCCTTGCAACGTTTGATCTCGAAAGGCTTTGAGAGATGCAAGGAATCGTTTTCCCTGAGCATCTGGTTCCCATGAAGGATAGCTAATTTGGAAGCTGCAAGAATGGTAGTTGAGGTCACCAGAACCATCTCAAATTTCACAAATAAGACCAAAAAGATATAAAAGTATTTGACATGTTGCATGGGTTTATTATTCAAATTATGATAGTCATACCTCAAGATCGATTTTTCCATTTTCCCCTGGGAGCTCCTTTGGATGCGAGGCGAGTTAAATGGTGAACCATATTTGCTGTTGCCATGATTTTCAAAATCGAAGACGCTGAAACTGGCGGAGGAGAAAAATACGTCAGGTTGTTGGATTTGGACATAAAAGTGAGAAGAACATAACATATTGTGAGGGAAAACCTTAAACTCAAATCTTGCTGGGTATACTGCCCAGTAAGTTACAATGTTGCATACTAAACATGCACTGATAGTTTAAGTGGAAAAGGAGAAGATATATGCTATACAAACCAGCAAACATGACCTACACCTTCAACATTCACAGTAAAATCCACAATGAACTGCAAAATATCATCCACCCGCTGCAACATCAAACAGCTTGGTAGTTCAGAAACTAGCATCAATAGTATGCTGAACAGAGTGATGTAAGAATATTATAAATCTCAACCTTTGGGACAACAAATAGAAGCAAGTATGGCGTGATAAAGATAGAGGCCATCTCCTCCAGCAACATCATTCCAGCATACTGCACCAAAAATTACATTCATATTAGCCTACGGCAGTCACAAAGTGATGCAGAAATTAGGAATTGTTTTGGGCCATTTTGCAATTTGAGTATTGCTATGGTGTTTTTTTAGATTTTCGTCCCATATTAGGATTTTTTATTTTGGTGATTTTGAGCTTTCTTTCTAGCACTAGGATTACTTGTAATAATTTTGAGATTTCCTTCGTGCGCTAGAATTATGGTTGCATTGTGTAATTACAACCACTAGGATCAGTTTATATGGGGGCCAATTAAATAAGAATATGAGTCTTCTCAATAATCTGTCCAAATTCTCGGTATTCTATGTGAAGTAACGACTCCAAATTCTCTGTGTCTGATGTGAATCTACGAGTTTTTGATATCTATTTCCTGGTATTCACTAGTGAATAAACAGGAGCTAGAAGGTTGGATCATGAGTTATGTGTTTTCACATTTGTCATACATGCTTCACTGTATCACTATGCGCCAGTTTGGCCCCCGTTAAAAATATAATTCATTTTTCTCACTTCTTATCGATCACATTCTCCAATAAAATAATATTACATGTAATCCCAAAACTTTTTCTTTTTTGACCACACATTTTTCAAACAGCACTATTACAACCATTAAAATTCCAAATAATGTTGGTCAAACGGCTATATCAAAAAGGCTAAAACATTGCCCATTCATTGGACAGTAACACCCGAACCTAACATTGTTTTAAAAGAACGTTTTATCAAAACAAAAGAGATCAACTAGATTCAGCTTTACAATTAATCAATGATCTTTTGGCATCACTGGAATCTATCAATAAAAATCAAATAAAAATAATAATAGCAGACTCAAGAACATTTAAGTTCGAGAATAAACTCCAGTACTCATTGGACCTCTTGGCATCACAACAGCGGTAGAATATTTAGTAAACCAGTGGAAAAAGGGGGTGAGTTAGGGTGGAGGGAGGGAGGAAGGGGCTGTAAATATGTCATACTAGAAGCCACTGAAAACAGCCTAACAGCTCCAACAAACACTTTATGAAACAAGCAGTTAACTAATAATATTTGAAAGGTATAATTGAAGTGGAGGTTCGCAACCTATGCATTTTGTGCAAATGCATTTGTAACCTTTAAATCTGCCAAATTCTCAACTCTTTCGTCAATGTAGCAGATTTAGAGGTAGGCGATGGTTTTCATCCAAATGCACATTCTGCATGGACTAATTGCTCCATTGATGGAAGGATGAGGATTTGACTGCCAAAATTTAAAGGTTAGGTTGCACTGGCACGAGATACATTGGTTGTAAATGAAGTCAAGCCATCTAGGGCAGATTTTAAGTTGCCCAGCTGGAAAACTGAAGGCTGGTCAAGCATATAGCATGTGAATACCTGAAATAGAGTTTCAAACTCCACCCTTACAGTCTCAGTATTCTCCTTCCCCCGCCATCTTTTTGGCATATAATGTGTATGTTGGACCACTCGAGACATTGCTCCCTGTGGATCCAGGACAAGCAGCTCATCCATCATTGCAACCCGACTTACAGCTGTTATAGTTCCAAAAACTGCCGCATACCAAAGTAAGTTGCGACCAAATATCTGCGAGATTCAAACATACGTTTAATAAAAAGAAAAAAAATGCCTTGATTAAAAGAACAAGCATATTGCCAATACATTCAAGTGGCGTGAGTTGAAAGTATTACATGGCCTTCCAGCAGAGATTCTTCTAGGAAGGCAATAATTATGAGGACAGCAGCAAAGCCACCAGAAACAAACGAGATAAACCTTGCAACAATGGTCAAGATAGGGGAAGGGAATTGCTTTAGATAATCCAAAGCATGTACTACACTGCTATTTATCCGGTGCTTGAACAAATGGTCAACCTGCACAAGAAAGATGAGACGCCATAAGTGATATACCGCTCTTCACCAAAAAATAAAATAAAATTGTATGAATAATTTAAGCATGTAGAGGATGCAAACCTTTTGATGTGTTTTTAAGGACGTAAAATCAGCACAAGAAATTAGTAGTAGTAGTTATCAGTATGGCCAAAAGTTAATAAATTGAAAGACTTGGATGAAATAGCTTCCTATTCCCCTGCCTCCCCTCAAGAAAAAGAATGAGAAATAAAGCCGAATAAGCAGACAAATTTAAGAGTCGTACCTCATTGAATTCCCTAAACATCCACTTGGAGAGATTTGACCATCTTCGATGTGACGCCTTACTAGGGTGATTATAGAACTGTTCGGCATGCCTCAAAAAGAGATATACCAGCATGAATATAACAAGAAAGGGAGAGAGAAGCAGCATTGCAAAGCCAACTATCATAAGCCTTTTCCTTAATGTTTTAGGATCAGAAACGAACTCCCTCCGCAGACAAAAGTTTCTGGGAAAATAATGAATGTTCTGATCAGAAGACAGAAGTATAATGGTCTGCAACCAATTATACATATGTATTTCTTTACAGTCAGACAAGACTATTCCAACTTGACACCAAAATAATAGATGCTAATCAACATCATTTGCCAAGATAATGTAGGGGCGGACGAAATTAAGGAGACTTTTTCTAGAAAAACACGAGTGTTTTAACCATTCTGATCTATAAAAACTAATATTTAGTATCGCCTCTTTTCCATGTATCAAAAGCTCACACAGCTTATTAGCATGGTAGAGTTGGGTATTGTAATTCATAAAGCATGTGTTATTTAACCTAATTGGAAATTCATGTTCTTAAAATGACAAAAAAAAATTCTGTCCATAACAAAGGGTCTCATCCATTTTCTTAAGCCCCCCCACCCACAAAGAAAATAATGATAATTATTTGGTTTACAGATGCTTTTATGTGCAAAGGGCTCCCATGACTAACCTGTCAAACATGCTCTGGAATATGCACCAATTCAAGGTCCATTCAAGTGTCTTTGTTAGCACTAGTCGATGTTGCACACCATTTGAATCAACACTGATAGTTGGACCAGCACCTGGGACCCACCCAAAAATAGGGAAGGCGAGCACTCCTTTATTAACCATTCCAATCAAATAATTCTCCTTCCGCATCAATCGCATCACCACATCGTGAACTGAAAGATCCCTGACCACACATCGTTGTTGCAAACTTCGTGCCCTAACGACTTTTTCAAGAATCAATGCCCATGGCATGGTTTTTATTTCATTGTCCGTTACATGGAGACTGCAAAAAACATTAAATTTTTTTAGTAATTCAAAAAACTAACAGATCCTATTGTTCTCAAAGACAATCATAGATTAATGTCAAATTGTCAGATGAATGCCACGTGTAATCCATGACTCACACTTCTTTCCTCCCCTAAAAATAAGTTTACATATAAGTAAATAATTAAGTTTCATAAAATATAATTTTTTATTGGTTAAAATTAGAATTAATTACTTATTTTGAGGACAAAGTAAGAATTACTTTGAAAATAAGAACTTCCTCAAACATGTTTGGAGATAAAAAAATTACTTACTAACTTTTACTTACTTTTAAGCTTAGCCAAACATGCTCTCAGTCTTCACTTACTTTCATAAAAAAGTTCACTTTTTTAAGCTTAGTCAAACATGTATTTTATCTGGGTAGGAACCCCATTAAATTCCATATCAGATAAAGACATACCTGTTGAAGTAAAACTGACGGATCTTAAGAGTCTCCTTTAATTGCGCAAAAAACCTCAAGAAACAAAAGATCCAGTATATAGAAAATATTCCAAGGTATCCTACAATTATAGCTTTGGGAAGAGTAAAAGGAGTCAATGGCTGCTTATGTAAAGCTTCCTCAGAAAGATCACAAGGCTTAATTCCAGATTCCACTGCATCCATTCCACACTTCGCATTTCGAAGGCCATTCCAATCAACATATAACAAGAAAAATCCAGAGAAACATACGGTGAAAAGCAGGCTCAGAAGCTCAAAAATCCACTTGATAATAATGCACCAAAGCCCTTTCTCGCAGTAGTAGGTGTAAATCCTCTCGATAAACAGGTCCAAATCGTCAATGGGCTCTACATTTGAAGTCTCACCGTCAAGTAGCCCAGACGGGCTTTCACTATGGGGGCTTGGCACTTTATGATAGTCGGACAATTCAATTTGAGGAGGTACATCTTTAAGCAACCCTGTTCTCAGAGATGATGATGTACTGTGCCATTTCCATTTGAATATGTTAAGAGAAGGAGCACTTATTTGCCCGCTGAACATCGCTCGTACACACTTACAGCAGGCAAAAACAGCCAGTCCATTCCTTGAGTACTTCAATCAGAAAATTGTGCTGAAAAACAAAATAGAATCAGTGTAACCCTTAAACTTGACAAGATATCCATGCAAAATAGTACACAAACACACACTTTTTCATTAAAAAAATCAATTAACAGTTCATTTTAACGAGGGAAATGGGATACTAATTCATAAATTTTTGTTCTTCATATTCTTAAAGTAAAATCATCTCATTGTATAAGTTTAAACAAACCGATTTTGAAAACCAGTAGATGCTCGATAACTGTAGTAATCATTTTTAAAATTTGAGTTACTAAACGATTAGATCATGTCGGTCAGTTACAAATTTCTTCAGATGTAGCGAAGGTATTGAGACTCACTTATATTTACAGGCTTTACCACTACCGTCAACAGTTGAAAAATCAAGATGTTTGATGCCTTGATGACTTCATCTCACTCATCATATCTGTTAAACTCTTGTCTGTTGTTTGCTAAGAATTTGTTTTTTAGTTATATAATGACCTCAAAATGGGCATATGCATGCATAGCCAGAGTTGGATTGCTGAATTTATCCAGTGCCATTTCAAGCCACGTTAAACATGCTCTATTTTGCACTCACAGGTAGGCTCTCATATCTGAACATTGCATCTCAAACAGTCTTTTCAACTTGAAAATAGAAATATATAGGAACGCCAGCTGCATAAAATATCTTATTGCCCAAACTATCTTATAATGGATTTGTAGCATAACTTTCGTGTTAAGATTCCACTATTAAATTTCATTACTAGTAAAAACTAAGAACCTCATTGATATGCTTACCGAGAATGATCACTAAAATGATTTCCCAATTTCATAGTTTATTTACTTGTTTTAAACCTGTTCATCTGATTTAGTACAAGTTATCCAGTAAAAAAATGAATGTTCTAATCAAAATTCAAACATATGACAATCCAGAGTATAACCTCAAATATATAATAAAATTTACAATGCCCAACCTTATTATTTATAGAGGTTATAATGTAGTTATACTACTTTTTAATTAGCAAAACATGCACGCACACACTATAATTACTACTCGTGCTCTAAACATCATATAATGAGGACAGCACCATAATATATTAAAAGCAGTTTGAATTTGGACTATTTAGGAGATGCAATAAAACTCCTGCCTATCCAGAGACTAAATAGAACATATTAAACTATGATGATATTCCAAGGAAAGAGGAAAGCCATGTAAAAAGCTTAATGCGGCAGAATTGGAAAATTATTCTGAGTGCTAACAAAAAATCAAAGTGACAGCAAGAATTAAATTGGTTTCTCAATCAGAAATTTAGTACACTAAATAAATTAGAAGTTCATAAATCTTGTTTCAGGGTGTCTTTGGTTAATCAAATTAATAACTTCGGCGCCTATTAATACAATAACTCTTTATATGTGCCTATGCACGTTAGTATTGAGAAACTCATCGCTAAAGAAGGCATTTAAAAAGCCAAAACGAAAAATAAATTATACATGTAATATTTGTGCTACATCAATGAGACAAAAATGCAGACAGATTGAACAAGTAACTACCAAACGCCGCTATTTATCGGTTTGCATCCAAAGTTGATGGAGCCAGGCACGAATGGGGGCCAACTAACATCAATAAATGTGAAAATCATGCACGCGTACAAGGAACCGTAAGAAAATATCTTTTCATCATAATAGATTCATCAATGTTCAGTTCTTCTAAACTATGAATGTCAATTTTACAGATAAAAGGATTGAAGTAAAGACTTATCATTCAGCTGCCTACCAAGATTCAAAATTTTAACTTCAGTTGATCGGATACTAAATACTATTTGATCCAAACTTCTACATAATAGGAACTTCTTTTTTGTATTCTAAGCATAGAAAACCCAGAAAAAATTGGTAATGTTCATTTAACATCTCACAAGTAAAAAAAAATAACTATAAATAACCATAAAAAATAACGGAAAAACTAATTTCTAGTCCAGATTGTTTGGAATTTCAGATATACGAGTAAATAAAGGCAGAAGAAGATAAAATTTACCTGCGACCCATGAAAAATGGGGGTCCGATCAAGCCAAAACTTACAGCAATAAACGAAAGAATAAAAAAATTCAAATTTTACAAAAAAAATTAAATTATAAAAGAATTAAGAAATTTAAAACACGAGAACAAGGTGCAGACGGCAAGCCTGAAGCTTTTCTTTAGAGAAGAAATCGATAAAAAAGAGAAGAAGGGGTTTGATAATGCTTGCGTGTAGAGCTAAGAGCAAAGTATATTTTTTTCTTTATATAATAATTATTTTTATGTATTTGTTTGCTGTTTATTGGGTTTCCATCTCCTTTTTCCCCCTTCAGTTCCATATATTACTGTGAGTAGACGTCAATGCTGAGTGAGGATCTATCTCTTCAGTTAAACGATGAGAAATGTAACTTTCTAACGTGAAATGGGCTGGGCCTGAAGCTGGACCCAAAGTTATCAGTTAGATTTTGGATGCCCGTACTTCTACGCGTCGGTCCACCTCAAAAAGAACCGAATGAAAGATCCAAGCCTACATGCACAAGCCCATCCCACAAGAACTGAAAACGACGAATCGAGCCTGCTAATCTATTACGTTGTCTTGTACATCGAGATTACTCTGAATGAGTGCTCGTTAATTTATTCAAGGGTACTTTTTCATATGATTTTTACAATACATAATCGTCGATTTCAAATCTCGGTTCATATTATTATTTGATTGTCATAATTATCTAGATTATTTGTGCTTTACGGTTTGAAAACTTTTCTTTCTTTTTAACCACACAATTTCCAAAAAATCACAATTCCAAAATATATTTTAATATCAAAATGGGGCTCAAAGTCTATGATGTATTCAGAATGTTAATGAAATTTATAAAATTCTTTATATACTAGCTTTTAAGCATAAAATAAAAATACAAATTTTACAATTTGCCTCTCATTCACCCTCAAAATTTTTGAAAAACTTTAAATCACATCATTGATTTTCTTCATGTAGGTAAACAATTCCGTTACTTTCAGAAGACAAAGTTTGATAGTAGTGTCTAAATTGAAACCAAAATGAAGGTTAAATAATTACTTTTGTACAAAAATAAAAAGTTCGATGACCAAAGTATAAAAACACACTATAAATTCGATAACTGGGAATGTGCTTGATTGACTTTACTTTCCGTAAATTTGTCATTTTTTCACCCAAGTTCTATTTTTTGAGTGTTTGATTGACATTTTTTCATAAATTTTTTTTTTCCAAGAGTTAGTTACGTGATCATATTTTTCTAAAGAAAACATTTCATTTAGGAATGAGAGAGTTCTTATTTTTCAAACAATTCACTCTCCATTAGTAATGTAAACAAGTCAGGCCGAGCTAGTTCGCAAGCCGAAGTTCTCGGCTCAAGCGTGACCTGAGCAAAAAAGGCTCGGGCCAAAAAGCCTGAGCCAAACCAAAGCTCGACCAAAAAATCGAAGCTTGGCTCGAATTTACTGAGCAAGCTCTTTTTTTTTTTTTTTGGTGATGCAACTGCTAGCCACCTGCCTTGTAGAGCCCAAACAGGGGCTACCAAAATTAGTTTCAAAATGTTCATAACATAGGGAGTGTTTCATGCACATTATTAAAAAGAAAATACATTTTATGATGTGATGTGATGGAAAATATGTGGATAAAAAATAAGGAAAAGTTTTGAATTTGCATGTGATTTTATTTTATTGAAGAATGCGTGATTGAAAATGAATATTGAACGAATGAATTTTGAAAAGAATGTGGATCAAACAAGAGCTTGAGCAAAGTTGAATACTTGAATTCTACTTGTAAGAGTATCGTCAAAATACTCTTTAAAGGTGGAAACTCTATAAAAATTTGTAGTAGATGTTTCAAACCGTTTTAAGACAGTGCATATTACAAATGAACCTTTAAATCGAATCAATTAGTCCCAAATCTTTCAAAATTGTGCAACATAAAAGACCTCAAATGATTTTCATTCAAAAATTTGTAGTTGAACAAACGTTAAGCATCTAACCTTAATTCAACCAATTTTAAAATTTTCAAAATGATAACTCCACATTTTCTCGCTTAAAAAACAAATAATTAAATAAAAGAAACCAAAGAAAGAGAAAAATATTTTAAAAAATATTTCCACATCTTGTCCCCATACCACCACAACCAAACCAACTGATTTTTTGACCTTTCTCCTTTTTAATCATTTTAAATTAGATAGTATAGAAAGACTTTTTTTTGTCTTTCTTTATATTGGTCAAAGGGTTTGGTCAACTGATTTTTCGAAATAGTGTTGTGAGTACCAAATCTTTCATTATGGGGTTGCAATCCCAAATAATTAAAGTAACATACAACGCGAGGTCCCAACCCTAATAATTACATACCTAACTCAAATTTCTAAACATATCCCAAAAATAATAAGTAAAAGTTAACTTTGTAAAGTCGAAGTAAATGACAAATTATCAAAATCTTATAATGTGCTATAATAAAAGATTGAATATCAACTTGCCATAAGAACAATAAATCGATGATAGTTAGCCTTTCGGGGCATAATTCAGTAGTGCAAAGAATAGGAGTGAGGTAGTTTTAATTGGGCTGGCAGGTGCAGTATAAGGGTTCGATTCCAATATTTTACAATATATGAAATTGAATTTTTTGCGGGCACTAGTATAGCAGCTCTTGTACTTTAACCCGTTGAGACACATTTCGCGATTTACCTCCTCCATAATGCTCTAATAACAGGATTGTGGGGGCTCTCAAGATTGTGGTTCAACCTAATAAATCGATGATGGTTTCATTTGTCCCTACTTTTACCACGACAATTCAGGGTGAAATCAGGTTACTTGGTGGACAAGCAATTTATGGTAACACAATTAATTTTCCACCCTTTTCCCTTCCCATTCCAGCAGTAAAATCGACAACCAACAAGTAAGACAAACTTTTACCCCCAAAATGAAAAAGTAAACACACAGCAAAAGGTGAAAAAGAAAAAGTACTTAACCCTAGAAATGGAATTCGCATGCTCTGTCATTTCCGGAAAAGATCCTATCGTACTCCCATCCTATCATCCACTGGTAAGATGACACTTGGTGAGGAGATGCTCTGAATGGTTAGATGTCGCTTTCAATAAAAGGACCAAACCACCGAAAATACGGCGGCTGCCGGCAAGTTTCTGTCGTCTTTTATCCGTAGGTCTGATGGCCTCCGGGTTCCGCAATAAACACGCTTTTTAGTGTAGGTAGGATTTGCAGGTTACTTAGAAAAGGCTAAAAAGTGTATGAAAAGCTTCTTTTTCCTGAGTTAATTGCTTTGATGGTTAATTGAAGAAAGCGTGAAAAGCCGAGTTTTGCATTGGACTCCGACAAGACGGTTGCTTCATGCAAAACATGTAGACTGTAAGGTCTGTCCATTATTTTGTTGGCCTTTTCTTCCTAATAAATAAGGAAATTTAAGAAGAAAAACATTTCAATTTCAAAAATGATTTTTTTTTAGTGTATGTTCGATGTAAATTTTTTGAAAATATTTTTTCGAGGAATTTGTGGTTAGAAAATAGGAAAATTTTTGGGTTTATGTGTAAAATTATTTTAATGAAAATTATGTGATTAAAAATGAGTTTGAAAAAAAAAAAAGTTTAACAAACCTATGCCAAATAGAAACTTACTGTGCAATAACACACATAATTGGCAATAGAATAATGCCTTTTTTTGGAAATTAATTAATTACAATGGTCAAGATCTTATATTATTGGGCAAAAATGCATCTCAAATATATTTTATATATCAATGATGTCATTCATAAGTACGACTTACGTACAGTAGTTTATACAACAGTGGGATAAATATCACATTCTCCTATAAAAAAAAAATTTGCACATTGATCATTACCGTGTTGATGAATAGCCTTACTATTTGACTCTTTTTATCCAATTTAATTCAATTTATTATCCCAAATATACAGTTAGCTAATGAAAAGAAGAAGAAGGAGGTGCTTATAATTTTCAAACATTGCCAATTATTACAACTTAACAAGTGACAAAGTAAATTACATAGTATGAATGTCAATAAAGAAAAAAAAGTTGACACATCTCTTCGACTCTACTACATAAAATATTTGTTGGAATTTATTTATTTATTTTAATCACGTTCAATCTTAGATAACATTCATTCGTTCGGTAGGATTTCTATTGGTTGTGAAAAAACTATCATAAGTCTTCTTCAACTAAAAACTCTTATAGTGAGATGATCATATCTAAAAAAATTATTAAAAAAACACATTTTAGATCTCAAAAATAACTTCTAACTTTACAGAAATCACGCCAATTGAGTTCTAAATGGTAAAACTTACAATACTAAAGCAAAAAATGGATAAGGTCACAATGGTCATTTCATTCCAATAGTTGTAACAAAAGCAATGGAACACATCTTTTGCAACAAATTGTCCTTTCATATATTCCCTTTCACATTTCAAGACAAACATCCTTAACCCCTTACACCTTACCCTACCCTACCCTACCCTATGACTACCCTCCCTACCCCCACCCCCCTCTATTCCTTTTATTACACACTCTCCCTTTCAAAATCATCTCCACTTCTTCTTGTTCCTCTGCAAACACTCCCTACCACCGATGGCACAGTTCACTCTCACTTTCATCTTATTCTGCATTCTAACATTCTCTTTATTGTCCAATTCTGTCATTTCACAGACACCACTAAACTCGGCCGAGCAAGAATCAGTGTACCGAGTTCTTGACTCCATCAACTCGGATATCCCTTGGCGTACACTTTTCCCAGACGATCTTTGCATCTCCGCCCCGCACGGCGTTGTTTGTGACTACTTCTCCGACTCAGACGCCTCCACCACCTCCTTTACAACCCACATTACTGAGTTGAGCTTTGGCTTCGTTTCAGACTACTCTCCAAACCCACCTTGCAATGCCAATTCTACCCTTGACCCTTCTCTTCTCTCCCCACTTTCTCATCTCAAAAAACTTTTCTTCTACAAATGCTTCAGCGAAAAAAAAATCCCATTTCCAGATTTTTCATCATTATCTATTCAAAACTCTATTTTGGAAGAGCTGGTTTTCATTGAAAACCCAGCTTTATTTGGCTCGCTCAGTGGCAAACTCAATAACTTGACGAGTTTAAGAAGGATGGTTTTGACTGGAACCAATGTTTCTGGGACAATCCCAGGTGGGTTTGGTGAATTAGTTAATCTTGAACAACTTACACTTTCGAGAAACATGTTTGCAGGTGAAATTTCTGCAAATATTTTCAAGAATTTGATCAAACTTAAGATTCTTGATTTGAGTGAAAATGGGTTCAAAGGGATTGTGCCAGAATCCATTGGAAATATGACAGAGCTGTTGAAGATAGACTTGAGTTTCAATGAATTTTCCGGGAAAATCCCAGAAAATTTGAAGGGATTGAAGAATTTGGAATTTTTAGACTTGGGTTACAATCATTTTGCCAACTGTGGTGTGCCGTTGTTTTTGGGTGAAATGTCTAGTTTGAAGGAAGTTTATTTGAGTGGCAATTTTCTTGGAGGGCAAATTCCGGAAATATGGAAAAGCCTCGGGGGCATTTTGGGAATCGGATTGTCAAGGACAGGACTTATCGGTAATATTCCAGCATCGATGGGGGTACATTTGAGAAATGTATGTTACTTAGGGCTTGACAATAACAAGCTTGAGGGGGTTGTACCTGAGGCATTTGGGGCATTAGAATTTGTTAGTGAACTGAATTTGGAGAACAACATTTTAAGTGGGAGAGTCCCATTTTCTTCATTTTTTGCATCCAAGCTTGGAAAAAAATTGAAGTTGGAGGGCAATTCTGACCTTTGTATCGACGCACAATCGATATCTACTAAAGGTAGTCGTACATTGGGGAAGCTCAAGTTGTGCAACAGAACAGAGATTCCCAAAGTTGCCCTCTTGTATTGGGGGGCTTCTTGTATAAGATTACATGCTTCTTATGCATTAATATGTATTGGGTTTTTATTTTTCTTTAGAGATTTATTTTAATTGAGCAAAATGTTAGGTAGAAAAGGAAACACGGAATAGTATATAGTATATACTACTTATCTATATAGTCTTCCATTTTGATACATGTTAATTTACTTCATTGAACTCTATATTTATCGAAGTTAGTAGAGAAAGAGATTTAAAGGTGAGAGTTTAATGTCTTATACTCACTCCTTGGACGTCCTTCATCCTTTGCTTGGAAACACGTTCCGTGTCTTCCAGCCAACACAATCTTATACGTATAAATGGTAGAATTGATTATTTAAATCATGACAGCTCGAACTTTGAATTACTCAATTCACGATATTTTGACAGCCGAGGTGGAGAGAGGAGAAACAAATGGGTAGTAGAATCTACACAAATGTTGAGGTATCGTGATTTGAGTAGGTCATTGTTCGAGATGTTACAATTTAAATGGCGAGTTCTACAAGTGTGCATTTAGAATCCTCCTGGCAAAAACTTTCTCCATAAAAAATGACACCTTGCTGCGCTACAAATACTCAATGTATGTTTAGTACATAGTATTGAACAAAAACAATACATTGTATAAAATTATAATTTCGTTTTCTTCCTTAAACCGTTGCCGAACCCGTATGCCTATCGAATCTATTGTGGCTAACAACAAGACTCCAAATGGAAATAGTTATGAATCCAGGTTGGTTTATACAAGATTCTTGGAATATATGCAAAAAGAGAAATGAAAATTTTGTTTCAACTGAGAATGTTTTTCCAGCTACCTAGGGGGAAAAGAGGAGAGAGAAAAATAAAATAAAAAATCATTATCTTCGAAATTCCCAATGTTTTCCCTTGTCTTGGTCTTGTATAAATGACTCCAATCTTGAAGTTATAACACAGCTCATTGTTCTGTTGTTGGTACTACTGATTCGCATCAGGTCCAGGATCAGATGCTTTGGATCGTGATCGGGTCGACGCAACACTGATTGACTCCTTTGACTTCTTTCTCCTCGACTTCTTTGGAATGTCCGGAAGTTTTCCTGATGTCGACTCGCCTTCGTGGTTTTGTCGATTTGATTTAACGCTATCAGATGAGTCCTTCGAATGGTTTCGTCTCTGTCTCGATCTGGTTGATCCATCTTTCTTCTTTGGCGAATCACTTGCACCCTCTGATGAAGTATGGCGCCTCGAGGACTTTGGTAAATTAGGTAATTCCCTGCTTCCTTTTTTTGAATCTATAAAAGAAAAATATGTTCAAAGGAACAAAAATATTTGATGCGCTCAACTCAATATTAGTGAACATGGCAATTGACAAGTTTCCAAGATTATGTACATTATGTTGTCGAGTTATACAATCTTAAAAACAATGGTCCAACGGTGTAACTGGGGCACCTTTTGGGTGTGAGATGCTCGTTTAACCTCTGTATTCATTTCACGCTTTAAAGAGCGAGATTTGAGGCTCTGAAAGAGCCCATCATTTTTCGTCCTCGAATTTATTTGAAATAACTCCTAATTTATGCTTGTTTTAATGAACAAAAAATTTCATTCTATCTTAAATAAAAGGCAGAAGCAGACCTTCAGAAACCCATTTAACTTCAGGGTTCTCTTTAGCGGCTCCAGGTTCCCCTAAAGGTGCTGATTGGAATCCTCCTGTTGGTGCTTTGTATTCTTTCATCTGCAAACATAAACAACATATAAATCCCAATTAAAACAATTTTTTTAATAAATTAAAATTCATTAGTATTATCACCCAAAAAACAGAAATTTTTGATGGGAAATTATACCCAGCTTGGTGCATTATCAACTGAAGCAGAAGGACCATCCCATCCTATATGAGCCACATGTTTTACATCAGTTGGATTCCCAATTTGCATTTCTGCTTCCTTTTCTTCCTCTGCATTATACAAATGGGAATTAAATTGTACATATAATTGGATCCCAACTCACAAAAAGAGAATATATCAAATAGAATATAGATACTCACCGAAAATCTGAGAAATGTATCGAAGACCTTTCAAAAGACCCTTCATCTTTGTCCCCATTTTTTATTCTCTCCTAATTCGAGAAGCATGGATTGATCATGGATGAAATGAAATTAGGAAGCCATGACAAAACCAACCCTTTGGAAGAAAAATGAGTGCCATCCCATGGATTTATTCATGCGCAGATAATCTTGCACCAAGCCTTATTATATGAAGCACAACAGACTCAAAATAATTATAATATTGCTTTTTTTACGTATATAAACCTCCTTTTTGGGTTGCTTATTTTTGTATTTGTGTATCCAAATGATGAGAAAAATAGATACAAATATCCCAACCAAATTGTTGTGAAAACAAAACCTTTCAATTCAATGGCATTGCTTTGTTGGTTCCTAATGGCTGTTAATGAAAACCAGAAGCACAGAGAAAATTTAGGCGTGAGATATATGTCGTAATTTTAATAATAAATATGGTTCTAAAAAATAATTACGAAATCCCAAGTTTTTATTTACTTGGAAAAGTTGTTACAAAATGAGGGTTTATTTTTATGCTTGTTGAAAGCATAGTTTACTCTTATACCAATTCAATTCCTATCCATTTTTATTTTAAAACTTGTTTACTTAAAAGTAAAACACAAAATGCTTTCTCATCCTGCATGTTTGGTTAAACAAATATCACAAAGTCGAGATCATAGTTTCCACAATAAATTTAACAAACTCTCGGTTTGAACTTTCCTTCCCAAGCTCATAGCTTGAGCTTCCTCAAACAGAAAACCTTATACTATAAATTCTCATCTCGTAAAACAGTACGCAGTACATTATTACATATGGCATCGCGGATCTTAGTATAACGAAGTCCAAGAACTATTGTCGAAAACATTATAAAACGACCATTTAAGATGCTTTAAGATCATCCATTCCAACGCTAGCCTGACAGGAGAAAACAGCAAATCACCACACTTGAAAAAATACCTTTATTATTATATAATAGAAACTCAAGATTCTGCTAGCTAGAGATCTTACCAAAAACTTGTGGTTCTCCTCGAGAAATGGTGAGAAAGACGTACAAAAATTTTCGATGTCACTATTAATATCACCTGTGCCACCTATGACATCCATAAACTTCTTCCTATCAGGAGCAAGTTTCATGGCAACCTGTAATTGCAAATTTGGGATAAAGATTTAAGACATGTGGAACTTAAAACCAAGAATCTAATAGCTTGTTTGATATTAAACATTATGCTAATATATAAAGATTAAAGTGTGTGTATTAACATTCTAACTTCTGTTTCTGTGATACGACTTCAAGAGAAGCTAAAATTTGGCGACTACTTTTCCTCTTGGGTGCAGGATGGGGGTGAAATATATCGGAATACTTGCTATATGAAAATTTCAACTGAGGGGAAAGATGATAACGCTATACGCCGCGAGAAAATATGAATGACGCAGATGAAAACCATGAATAAGAAAAGATGCTCCTGCTCTTTGCTCTATGAGCTTCGGAACTGGCACATAGAACATTGGAGGCCCTAGGCCTTTTATGAGCTTCGGAGCTGGCACATAGAAAATATGAATGACACTGATGAAAACCGTGAATAAGAAAAGATGCTCCTGCCCTTTGCTCTATGAGCTTCGGAACTGGCACATAGAACATTGGAGGCCCTAGGCCTTTTATGTCTGTTTCAATCTATACAGCTGTTTAGAATTTATAATTATCAAGTTCCATCAGTTACAGGCTTGTTGGATGGAGTTCTGATGCTGTGGCAAACTAACCAAATCCTTTACTCAAAGATAGTTGAGCTATTGAGTATTCAATGTGAAAACATTTATTGGCATAAATGACGATATCCATTAATTACGAGTACTAATTTAAGTGGCCACCATAAAATAAATCATGACGTGACTTGTCGAAAGTATTAAAAAAAAAACCTTAAGGTTATACATTAAAATTTAAAACATCATATCATATAAAAGCATTTACCGTAAAGCTTGAACTGGCCAGCCAACCATGCCATTTTTTCAGTGTCTTGCCGTAAGAATCACTGCAAACTTGAGACATGGACCAATCCTGATGTTCCAATATATTCCGAAACAAACCCACCAAGAAATCCATGGCCCTAAGGAGTTTGTGCACGAGTTAATTTAAGTCGTACAAGAGTAGTATCTTTCTTCAGAAACATACGTCATGCTTGTAAATATTCACAATGTTTGTGAATGTATAACATCTATCCACTTTATTATGCACACACATGTTAGAGTTGGAGTTTTGGCATTACTCAAGTTGTGAAGCCTTGTCAAATATTTATTTTCCTGATTTTCCCTCTGAACACTTCAAATAACTCAAGTTAGTCATCCAATAAGGAATGTTTCTCATTAGTAAAGTGGTTCGGGGAATCACCAATGGGATGTAGGTATTGATTTATCCATTAAGGCACTTTCCATGTGGCTGTGGAAGAGGCGAAACTCAATATTTTCATTTTTCATGTATTGAGTGAATGGCAGCTAGTAGGCATTCCCCATTATACAGGTGAATAGTAGAACAGAAATCAACCACAAAGCTAATAAAAAGCTATACCTGGCAGTGAATGGAAGATGCTGTAAATTTATGCTTACCTAGTCAACCACAAAAGACCATTGGTGCAACTGGATGAGCCTTTAGCTGTCTTAGCTTCAACCTCTTCTTGCACCATGCTGTACAAGTGGTTATATTGTGTAGGGTTGGTCAAGTACTTGTTTTCTAACCTCTACAATACATATGAGCAGATATAAGTTGGTTAAAGAATATACTCAAGAAATATTTAGAGAGAAAAGAATGGATTAACAAAAAGTTGACACAAACATTGGATTGTTAATTTCAGTGAAAGAAGTCAAAGAAATAATACACTATTTCAAGGAAGATATCACCAAGATAGATCAATTCATATGCATAAAGAAGACTAAACCACATTCAGACTCCTACACATGAGCAGCCTAGCCTACCCTAGAGGTTAGAGCAGCCTCTAATAACTGATACTTCGACCACAAGCATTTCTAACTAGGGTACGCAACAAGTTTAGCAGGAAATCAACCAAATCTCCACATTTGGAAAAGGTTTATCTAAATAACATTCAATTCAAAATATTATTAAACACTGACACATGAACATATTTATCAATTGGCAAGCTAAAGAAACAAAAAGAACGAGCTCTAATTTCTGTAAGTGTGAAGGGAAAGAGTCTCACGGTTATATTGCCACCAATATCAGATTTGACAAGTGCCATCGCAGCTCCAAACTTGTCTGCATGGTGTGCATGATAAAAATGAGCCAAACAACATAATGCAGGCCAGAAGGACCATGACTATACATTTCAAATGGAAGTGGTATTATAATAACACTCAAACTAAGAAAATTACAAAGACGTCTGAGATAGACAAAAGACTGAAAATATCACCTTTAGTTAGTATAAACAAAATAAAATCCATCCATTCACCAAAACAGTGATTTTTTAAATTTTGAAAAGAGGTTGCAGTTGAGAGAAATTATGGGAGATTATAACAAATGGCTTCATACATGTAAAATCTCACACCCTAACCTCTAGGCTTTTAACCAGGTTGGAGTGGAGAATGCAAACTTTCTCGTACCGTTTACCAATCATGGAATGGTAGTCAGTCTATTAAAGCAGGTACTTTGACACTTACATAAACTCCAAATAAGAAATACATTCTGATAAAAGAATGTACATACTATACCTATAACAGGTAAAATTTGCTTGCAGACATCCAGGAAAGGTTTGGTGAGAATCACTCCCTCTTCCGACTTGACGTGCTTCATTCCTTCAAGAACTGGGGTGAAGACCGTCCCCTCCATTTTCTCACTTAACTACATTGACATTATTTTTGAAAAAATAAAAATCAATGCTTGCAGAAGTAATAAATATTGGGACCGCGTAACCTTCCTGTATTCGTCACATGGTGTTTATATAATGCCAAACCTTAGAATTATAAAGCAAAATATCGGTCTAAAATATACCTCTCTTTGAGCAAAAAAAGGAAAACTGGAACAAATTGCAAAATGAAGAGATATAATGATAAAAGAAAATCAAATTCAAACTTGATCAGACCATATAAAAAATTTCGATCAAAGTGCTTGGGAATTTTAATCCCAAAACCTCAATCATTAGATACAGAAAAATAAAACACATAAGAAAAACAAATCGAAACTGGAACTGCTAAATTATGCACTGTGCAGTGGAATTGATCTGCTCATTTGTCTTGAACGTAGACAGAGTTACAAGAAATTGCAGAGTAAATTTGATTAGTCAATCAAATAAATATAAATTAATTACAAGAAAATCTACAAAAATAAAAGATCAAATTAAGTGACGCACACATAATAGTTCGAGCAAATTGCAAATTATAGAGATCTGTAGATAAAAGGAAATCAAATCCAAACTCTATTGGGTCATATAGAACACTTTCGCTCATAGTGCTTGGGTACTTGAATCCTAGAAAATAAATAATTATCCTATATAAAATGATACGTTGAAAAATAAAATAATCGAACTAGATCGGTTTAACTGTGCACAATTCAGTGCAACTGATCCACTCAAATGTCTAGATAACTGAGTTCATCTACGAACATAATCATACCAAATGTAGACAGATTAACGAGAAAATGAGAAATCAATCAATTGAATACAAACTACATGCGAAAAAATTACAAAAAAATAAAAAATTGAAAGATCCACACACTGAATCATAACATCCCGTTAGTACATATTAATCGGTAAAGAAAATGCGATAAATATCTGGAAGTACCTGAAATATTACTGGATCTGCGTGTTTGTATTGACGGGTGAAGAGTAGACGAGAGCGTAGCAAGCAACTTTTGGGGGTTTTGATTTGCTTTTATGTAACGCTACTCCATAAACTTTTAGGGGGTTTTGATTTGCTTTTATATAACGCTACTCCATAAAACGAAGGGGAAGATTAGGCCGACAACTATACTTCCGAACGAATTATACATTTTCAATAGTGATTTTTAATAATTAAAAAGAGTAAAAATTTTAAATTTCAGTGTGAATTATTATATTGTATGAATATATAATTAAAAATGGATATAAAGAAAATTTTATCTTTCTTCTTTTTAATCACACATTTTTCAATAAAATAATATGACATACAATCCAAAAATATTTTAATCATACATTCTCCATTAATCTAGAATGTATTCTACGCCTCAAATAAAGACTAAACCTCAAAAAGTAGTAGATCCTATTGCTTTTTCTGTACTATTCCAATCAAGATTTTAATCATTACTTTAAAAATTGAAACAAATGTCGATCTAAAAAAGCATAAGAGTTTGAGAATGTATATGCTAGAAATTTTTTATCAAGGGTATAGGTATTGTATTTTATAAAGTTTGGAGAATCCAACTAACAACAATGTGTTAAATCATAATAGAAAACGGGACCAAACTTCATTTGAAAAAAAAAGGCCCAACGACCACATTCAAAACCCTTCCTCCTAATTAACAAAAACTCTTGCACCATTTTCTGTCCACTACATTCTCAAGAGTACAAATTAGTGAGGTCTAGAAAAGTCATTATGCTCTCCCTCGCCACATACTAACTTTACGATTAATGAGCACAAAAGAAATGATTTAAAAGTTCTAGTTCGCGTTGAACATTTTTGAAAGAATTGAGATCTCCTTTAAAATTTTCCCATATTAAATTTCACTAAACTATTATAATATACTCGCAATATATAAAAAAGAAAAACACCTTGATATTTTATAGAATTTTCTCTCAATATTTTATAGAATTCTCTCTATAAATTCAAATGTCATAAGCTAGTAAAGATTATGTGTATATAGAGAGATCGTGTGTCTATATATAGATAAGCTGACAAGCTCGATTGTGTTGAGAGACGAGAGTTTGCAGTATATATATGAAAGGGAAAGTATGTGATATGTCCAAGTTGCCCTTGGATTAGGAGTCTAGTTACTTTAGAATTATTATAAAACATTTTTAAGCAACAAGGATTTCATACATACGAACATATCCAATAATTCGATTTTTTAAACGTATTTTTTAGTGGACATGTGTATCAATTTATTCATGGTGTATAATTTGTTTGGCACTACTTAACTTCTCGTAAAAATATATGATTTATCTATACATTTTGTAATATTCACAATGTATTTTTCACTTATTTTTCACAATTTTGTAAGATTCATAAGTTAAATACACTCGATATGTATTATATTTCATATGTATATAATTTTTACGTTTTACGATATTTATATATTGATTAAATTTTTTAAATAAATTAAATATTAATAAATGATATTGCTATTGAACTCGTTGACGATCGACGGCCAACGACTACCCCATCTCACCAACATTCCTGAATTCATCATTTTGTATCATACCCTTGGCCTATTTATATGTTCACATTTTTTAAATGAACGGTGAATATCATCTTTTGCTATGCATTATCTAAACCATTTACATGGAAACATTCTAATAATGTTGTTTATATAACATTCTAGATACGTTATACAATGTCATAATATTTCTACATGGAACATTCCAGAATATATCCTAAACTTTTGTTTGGTTTGAAAATTTTGAACGAGGTCCCAATTCCAAAATTCAAGCCAAAATTGTAGATCATCGTCAATGTGTCAAGCTTTAATATCTCAATTCTATGGGTCACTTGATTTGCGTTTCAATTTTGAATTCTCTTCTAATTTTTCATTTTGAGAGTATATTTTAATATTGCAGAAAATATATTTGATATATATTTTTTTTTGATAATCGTGAATATTCGAGCCATCTTGCGCACACCTTGACTAATTCAACGGGGCTCTGAAGTTTACGATCGGGTATTCACCTCAATGATCTCGATGAGACTCGAACTTGTGATCATTAGGGAGCAAACATAAATCATGACCAATTAAGCAACCCCTAAAGTTTATATATTTGATTTTTCATATTGAAAAATTATTTTTCAAAACAAAAAATTGAAACACGTTTGATTTCAAATTACATAAATCGTTTTAAGACATTTTATAATGAATTTGATTATCGAGTAAAATTGAATGATCGTATGCTAATAAATTATCAAGTAATAAATACTTTACATTGTTGATGAATTTTAAAATATTTTCTTCCGACTATAAATAAAATACAAATAAATAATAAATTGACTTCACAAAAAAATAGAAAATAAGTCCAACAATAATATCACTTTGTTGGTGCTATTTGCGTCAATCATAAAGGCCCATTATTAACAATACGGTTATTAGATAAAAGGCCAAGTCAACTTTAAAACCCTAGCCCTCTTAATGCTCTAACCAAACCCTACATCATATTCTAGTCTCTTACGCACCCTCCTCCTCCCGCGTTTTCTCACAGATCGCCCAAAAATGGTGAGCTTCACACTCATTCTCTGTTATATTATGCAATTTTTTAATGCATATTTCGATGATTGCATGTTGAGAATAGGTTTTAATTCCCTCATCAATTGTTTATAGCCGTTCAAGAGGTTCGTAGAGATCGGAAGGGTAGCTCTCGTCAACTACGGCAAGGACTATGGGAAGCTCGTCGTCATCGTTGACGTCATCGACCAGAACCGGGTTTGTCAAATTCTATTTGGCCTTTTACTACTTACTGTTATTTGCTTAAAATCAATTTTGTTCTTTTTCTCTGTATAGTTCTATAATAATTTGTTAAGGAATAGCACTTTATGATAACTCATTTTCTGTACCTTTTTGTTACTTTCTGTATCGAGTCTTGAATTGATATTTACTCCTGCTTTATTCCAATTACTCTCCAGGTTTGGTGAATGAGATTTTTTTTTTTGAATTCGTGTATAATCTCTAGCGTAATGAAGTTTATTGTGCTCGTAAATTGATTTTATTTGGGGCTTTTGATCCTCCTTTTTATCTTCAAGGGAATATAAACCACTTAATCGGCCTGTTGAGTGCTGACAGGCAACAAGTGTAATAGGATTTGATTTAGTAGTCTAAGCCTCGAATATATGGCTTTTCTCAAACAATTCCAATTAAGTTATGTGTCACACTCCCGATGTTCTAGTAGCACAATTTTCCTTAATATACTTCAATAGTTGGTTAACAGTCCATTCTGATCCGAGGCTTTGTTTTAACATATATCACAAGTGAGGCTCTCGTGATTGATTATGGGTCCATCATTAGAGCATATCTGTCTAAGCTAAAAGTTACTTAATTTGTCAAATTGGGATTTGGTGTGCTTTTATAAGCATCTTAAGCGCTCCCAAACATGCTCACGATTTTCAAAGTTGCTTTTTCGCTAATAAAACTTACTTTTCCAAAAAGTAACGCAGATTCCAGGTAGCTTCCTTTTTCGTCTTTTCCAGTAGCAATAATGTTATACTGAGATTTAGACTATATTTAATCTTCTTAAATATTAATGAGATCGTGGAACTTAACTCTGCTAAATTTTTATTTGAATTGCCCTTTTGATTTACAAGTAGTTAGAATGTTATAATAGGTAGTTCAGTTCAAGTTAAAGAAATTAAGTGAAAGTTCCGACTTTGAATCTGTTCATCAAACTATTTGTGAATTGGCAGGCTCTTGTTGATGCCCCTGACATGGTGCGGAGCCAAATGAATTTTAAGAGGCTGCAACTTACTGACATCAAGATTGATATCAAAAGGGTTCCAAAGAAGAAGACTCTTATTGCTGCAATGGAGGCTGCTGGTTAGTACTGAAATTTTAGAAAACCTTGCACCACATTGATTATTTGAAATCATGAAATTGAAATTTTACTACTACTGTGGCAGATGTGAAAAACAAGTGGGAGAACAGTTCATGGGGAAGGAAGCTGATTGTGCAGAAGAGAAGAGCCTCATTGAACGATTTTGATAGGTTCAAGCTAATGTTGGCTAAAATCAAGGTATGTTACCACTCATGGCAGATTATGATGATTTTCATGCACGCTTTCATGTGTAGGAGGATTTTGCCTTTGTATGCTCTCTATAAACAATAAATGGCTTGTTTGATGTAGATTTCTTGATAATAGCCACCTGTTTGCCCCGATTAAAATTATAATCAATTTTTCTCTATCTTTTTATCAACTACACATTTTTCAATAAAATAATATTGCATATAAACCCAAAACAATTTCTTCTCTTTTAACAGCACATTCTTAAAAAAAAAAAAAAATACTATTCCAAAAATTATAATTTCAAATAATGGCAAATAATGGGGCCAAACAAGGGCTAGATATTGTGAAAAGTGATTTTTTTTTTTTAAATGAGAATGTGGGGTTAATTCTTTTATTGGGAGAATCTGTATGGTTGAAAATGAGGTTTAAAGAATCTGTACCAAACATGGACAAAATGGATTTCTCTTTCTTTTTTGTAAAAATTAAGATATCTCGTGTTTGGAAACAAAGAAAATAACTGAAAGTAATTTTGGTCGCCTTTAAACTTAGCGAAATACGATAACTCTATACCTGATTTATTAGCTAATTACTTAATATTAAGATCTAACTGTTATTATTTTGACATTGCAGAAAGCTGGTGTTGTTAGGCAGGAGCTTGCAAAGCTTAAGAAGGAAATCACAGCCTGAGAAATTTTAATTTCTTGATGTTAAGATTTTCACTTAGATTTAAAAAATTGTTTTGTTTTATTGTGCGGGTTTTCTTCTACTTATTGATGACTTTATGGGCACGTTAAAAATTGTACTTTTTTGTTTTATTTTTTGGGATCAATTCGAAAATCTTGGTGATTTTATCGAAAAGTAACAGCCAACAAGAACTCAAATTTTGGTAATACTTTATTTGGGATACGTATTGCATTGTCTAATAATTTTTATTTTATTTTTTTTTATTCGGCACATCAAAGTAAGGAAGAATTTCTTTCTTTGCTTGACGACTCAAACCATTAACGAGATCCAAAGAGTCTATCACAGAGCGTGATCTTCAGCTATAATTTTGCGGCCACATGGGCAAAACTTGACTCAACCCTTGAAGCCTTTGAGATCGCTTTGTTGCCCTCAGTCATTAAAGGTGGTGGATGTATGAGTAATATTTGTGAATTCCATGAAATATGGATGGGTATGATTTTCTGTTCTTTTTCAATATGAAATTATTTCCCACTAATAAAAACTACACACACTTTACACGCTACAATCCACCCAATTATTTCTTGAGGGATCAACGTGAAACAATTGGTGTTAAAATAAAATTATGTTAATTAAATTTGCAAATATGTACTTTCGTTTGAGTGTATTTAAATTTTATTCAATCGGATAATTATACTTTAATAATTTGATTATAATGGGGAAATTTCGTCTAGTTTAGTGATTTTGATTAACGAAAATTGATGACGTGATAATTAATAAATGATCGTAATTTATTTCACTAAAATTGTATCCATTTCATGCTAATAACTAACGTTCAAGTGTGGTGATCATCATTTATGGACGGTTATGTCATCGATTACAATTTGTAAGATTGAACAAAGTTACCTTTTGAAATTTAATTAAAGTGTAATCACCCGATTGTAATCAAGTTAAAATGTAATTACATGATTATACCCGATTGAACAAAATTAATATACACTTACTTGATTAACACGCTAAAGTAAATATTATATTTCCCGTGAATTGAATTTACATGTATTTTGATCACATAAGTCTTTAACTATATAAAAGAGAAATTAGGATTCGGCTTCCTAACAATTGGTGTGATTTTTACTCATCAACCTTCAATAGTGAAATTTTGTATCTCAGTCTGATTAAAATCATGAATCTCGATTCTTCCGTGATGGAAACAATTTAAAATCGCACTTGAAAGTCATTTTAATTCTGTAGAGTGGGGTCCTCACATGAAATTTCAATGATCTTCTTCTCCAAGTTTAAGTCAGACGAAAGCTGCTTGTGATTTAAACCTTCACATTGATTAGTTTCATCGTGTAGGGAATCATATTCCAACAAGTAAATAGGTTGCGAACTCAAAACGTCACTTTTAAATGTTAAAGAGCCAAATCACACTTATTGAGAGGTTTATGTTGTGAAGCTAGGGATGACAATGGTTTGAGTCAAGCCAATCAATGTATCCAAATTTTAGACTTGGCTCGATTGAGTCCAGACATTTTGGCACATGAGCCGAGCTTGTCTTGTTGTCCAAGAGAAGGGGTAGACATTTTTTCCCGAAATTGATGGAATTGGATTAGAACCAGACATAATCAATCGGTTTGGTCTGATTCCGCTACTAAATGGGTAATTTTGATACCATATGTCGAGAACCGATTAATTTCGATCCGATTCTCGATATTGCCTTAAGAACCAATACTGAATTCGATTCTCCAAAATATATATA
>CAIGRB010064656.1:3596-17250 GCA_903798255.1 Fraxinus quadrangulata
ACATCCAAATTTATGCAGAGTATAAATGGGTAATTGACCAAATATAAATGAAAAATTTGAATGTAACGTTCCGAAAATTTTATAAAATAGAATTATTTGATAAAGATGATTCTTGATCTAGATGCCTTATTTCTATAATTTTGAAAGTTGAGGGATTAAAGTGAAATAGTTTTAAATTTTAGTTTTATTTGAGCCAAATAGTTAAATTTTGATAGTAAAAATAAGCATAATATTGGGTTCGTTGGATAGTTCGTATTAAATGATGCACCTGGACCAGAGAAAATGTTAATTCGGATAAGTTAGACCGAAGATATTGAACTTTTAAAAAAAAAATCTTTAATTGGTAATTTGTTTAAGTTTAGGATTTAAAATGCTTTTGATTACGAGTATAGAATTTGTATGGAAAGAAAATAAATTTTAGACAATTCAATTGTTTAGAACTTATTTATATGAGAATTATTAATTAAATGTGTTTGATTGATTTATTTTTTAATTTAGAAAATATTGTCCATTTTTTATTAGGGGGTAGATGAGAGAAATGTAATACATGATATAGTGGATTATTTGAAAAATAAAAATCACTATTCTCTCAAAAAAATATTTTTTTTTCATTTTTAAGAAAAATACGATCATATGATCAAAAGTTAGAAAATAATTTTTATGAGAAAAATTATCAATCAAACATTCAAAAAATAGAATTTGGGGGAAAATGACATTTTTTATGAAAAATAAAGTCAATTAACCACACTTTTAATGCATTTGTGGCAACAACGTTTCACGTGTAGAAAAAAATGTTAATTGTTATCCTATATTTATTTTGATAAAGATTAACAGTTAAATTGTAATCATATTTGTTTTATACTTCATTCTTACAATTCTAATACTGGATTCCAATTCAAGTCCCGGTGTCCTATTGTGGAGGATTATGATTTGTTATAAAAGTATAATCCAAATACTAAAACCTAGTTTTATCCAAATCTGACTTGTGTTAGGCTTTTCAATTTCAATTGCACCAAGACTCTTTTTTTTTTTTTTTCAACTATAAATAAAAGTCAGATTTTAGTCACATATTTTTCAAAGCAGAAAGCAATTCTCTATCCTTAATAATTTTTAAGGCAGCCGAGGAAGTTGGGAAATTGGAACTTGCTTTTGGATTTTTCTTTCAAAAAATTGGTTTGATCTATCTAGTTAAGATATTTATATACAAGTGGTTTTTCTTTTTCGTATACTTTTATATACTTAGTAATTTATGCATAAATCGTCAGGAAACCATCGGGTTCAACCTAACGAAATGTGCAATCTTTCGGGAATTAAAAATACTACTGATGGGTGTTTCGTTTGGTCATCGATATACTCCACAAGATATGTGATATTTAGTGTTTATTTTATTATTATATAATTGCCTATAGAAATTGTTCGTATTTTACTGAATATTTTAAATACTCGCTCATGTAATAATTTTACAGATTAGTTCGGGTCGATTTTGATTTGTGGCAAGATGTTGATGCGGATAGCCAAATAGATCGAAGAAAAATAAACATTAAGTATTTTCCATGTTTCAATTTATTAGTTAGTTTAATTCGTGCACAAACATGTTATTTAATTAGATATGTAATTATGTTATATTTTTAAAGATACAATTTTCATGTTTAGTTTAAGTTTATAGATATTCCAATTATTTTATTTTAAAGAAATAAATTTTTATCGTTTTCGCATTTAACGTAAAGAAAGCGAGAGTTAGATAATACTCTAAAGTTTATGAAAATTTTGGAGTGTTACAGTGAAGATGTAAGATACTAAATACGATTTTTACTTTTTAGTACAAAAAGTTTTTTCAAAGCTTGACGTTGAATATTAAAAAAGTAATGATATTTATCATCATGATGATAGAACATTGGTGATGTAACAATCTTTTATCCATCATATTTCTCTCCCTCCTCTCTCCTTCTCGTCTTTTTTATAAAAATTAAATTGTTCAATTTCATTATTTCACATGCACTATAACATTATCGATATTCTATTATCATAATGATAAACAAAATTATTCATATTAAAAGACTATTCTTATGTCATGGATGCAATTATACTCTCAATATCTTAATCTCCCGGCAATGCATGAAAAAACTGAGATGTGTGAAATGGATATGGTTAGAACTAATTTAGCCTATGTTTGGCTCCCTTTTTTTCAAGATTTATTTTTAACCACCTATTTTTTCATAAAATAACTTTACACATAAATCGAATTTTTTTCTTATTTTTAAACCATACATTCTTCAAAAAATCACTATTCCACAAATACATCTTTTTACAAAAATGGAGCTCAAATAGGGGCTTATATAGATTGCTCGATAATGGAAGGATTTAAGATGCCTGAATAATAATTTAAATAACAATTGATTAAACAAGGGAATTGATACGGTCTAACCATACATTTTTTTTTAATGAAAAATCAAGATAATTGCATATTATTGGAATTATTGGAGAGCTTTTAAAAGAAGTGGATTACTTTAAAGAAGAATTTGAGATGAAAAGTATTGAAAAAGGTTCCAAAACAATTCCAAATGGGAAAAGCTCAAGGAAGAATTATTTTATTTAATCTAAACTTCAACTCATTGGTTATATCGATATACAGTATTTATTTGACCTACTTCAAACATGCTTATTTCATTAGAAATGATCATCGCATGACATGATAGTGAATACAAAAAAAAAAAAAAAAAAAATCAATAAAGTGAATTTCACGTCCATATATTTAATTCGACTCTTATTCAATAGAAGATCATGACTTATAATATTGGAATGTGATCTTATTCTATTTATTTATGTATGAAGAATTTGTCCACAAAGACATTAATCACAAGAATACTCGCGGAGTTGGTACGTTTTATAAGAATATGGCTATTTAAAAATCACAAGTAATATTATCATGAGGGAGAGTAAATATGTGTTGTACCTTTTTTCTTTGTCCAAATGTTGTCTCGATATGTTTATTGTGAAGGTTTTTAGATTTTAATGAAATACATTTTGTGTATAATTTATTTTATACTATACACTATCTTTTGGGTAATTAACACAAAACGTCATCATCATTTACACTCATTGTACAAATGTCCTATAATTTCAAATTTGATATTTATACCCTCGTTTCAATCTTTTCTTGCGAAGTTGGTCCCCTTCTTCTTATTCTATCAATTCCTTCCGATGAGTATTTTGTGCGAAACGTCCATATCACTTGTCTTCATTGTGCAAAACGCATATATCTTTTGCCTTCACTATGCAAAAGATAAGTTATAGCCTATTTTCTCCATTAAAGCATTTTAAATCATTAACAAATCCCCCTCTTTGAATAAACACTATAAATAATTGCAACTAGAGTTCCATTTTTTATTTATTTATTTTTATTAAATACAAGCAAGTCTCACGTAAAACCATTTAAAATATATTAACAAAGGAAAAATATATTTCATCTTTCCAATTATCCCACCTATCCTATCCAATTCCGCACCCTACTTCCGCTACCACTACCACAACCAACCATTCTTCTCATAACACCATGGAACATCTAGGAATTTCACCATTTTTACAGTAATCAAGTTTCATGTTTCAACATCTTTTTGTTTTCAACGAAGTAAAAAATAACTTTTTTAGGGATTTAGCTATTTACAATAAATTCTTTTTTCTATTTTCTTGTTGTTGATTACACACACACACAACATTAACTTTTATATTTTGCTCTGATTTTATTCAAGTTTCTTTTGCCACATAAAATAATGCCTGAAGATGGAATTTCTTCTTCTGTTAGGGAGTTCATTCAAGAAATTCAAAGATGAGGAAAATTAATTAGTTTATAATGATTTAATGGAGAAATAGATGATAAGGACATTTTGTGTAATGAAGGCAAACGATAAGAACATTTTGCACAATGAATGCAAATGATAGAAACGTTTTGCACAAATTACTCATATTTGACGGTAGAAATTATTGGAATGAAACCAACTCCGTAAGAAAAAGCTAAAATGCGGGTGTAAATATTAAATTTGAAACGTTAAGAACATATTGCACAACAAATACAAATAATAAGGATAATTTGTGCTAATTACCCTAATTTTTTTTCATCTTTTTGTGAATGGAAAGGGAAAAAATAAAAAATAAAAAAATTCATTTGTGTAAGTTATATTTTTCGAGGAATCGACAATCAGAAGCATAACATGACAACGGATACAACAATCGCCTTCTCCAGTTTGACGGGGTTGGTGCCTTTTGATTTGCAATTTGGGAAACATTTGGATGAGCTCCTTCATGTAATTTGTGGTCGAGGACGATTCAACGCTCCTCAGAATTCTATCATCTTGTCCACACTGGAACCCTGTAATCTTCCCACACTCCAAAGTCCAGTTTACAACTCCAAAACCCTTGCTAGACATTGCTTAAACCTGAATTGAGCTTAAATCAAACTCCCCTCTTCATCTTCTGAATTGAATTACCAATGGCTACAATCTCAAGATTCGTTACTAAAGACTGTAGATTGCAGCAATATTACGCTCTTCCGAAGCTAAACTGTGGTCTTTCCGGCAGAAGGCGACAGAGCTGTCAGAGTACGTGTAGTTCTTTAATATCCTATTTCAAATTTTTGGGGTCTTCCCTTCACTCTTGTGGGCTCGTTTGAAATTTTGATTTTAAATTGATAGATTATCTATTTTGTTGATTTTTAGATTTCAGGGGTGAGCTTATTGCATCCGAGGGTAACAGAAGTAATTTGGCTATTCGTAGTAAACACCAGAATTCTATTACTGCTGTCTCGGTGCCTACGACATTTGTAAAATCATTTGCTTCAAGGTTTGGTTTTGCTTAAGAGAAGATAACAAACTAATATTCTTGTTTCTTCATGTTGGTTTATTATTGCATTAAATGTGAAAGAGTATGCAGAGAATACCAAAAATTTCGTTGAAGGAAAATTTGCTATATATTAACTTGGAGATCTTGATTCAATAACATGGATATGAAACAGCTAAAGTAGTAAGCTCAATTATTGCCTAATGGACTAAATTTTATCAAAGCAGACACGCTCAGGAAGAAAAATCAAGGATAAATAAGCAAGCAAAGGCAAACACAAAGCCAGTCGACTGCAAACAAGATACATGAAAATAATTACGTAACAAACAAGAGCAAAAGAAAGGCCCTACCGCACCATTTTTTTTCAATGATAAGATCAAAGAACATACCTGATATTTTGGAGATTTTTCACCAGGATATTTTGTACCTATAATTTCATGCACATGACTCTGTTGGAAGCTTTCTCTATTCCTATATCATTGTACTTCTCCAAAAGTCACCAAAGACAATAGGTAACCGTTCTATTTATACTTGAAGGACTTCAAAACGAAAACCATTATGACCATAGTGTGTCATAATTTGAGGCCTTAAGAATGATCTTGTGACACCCCTTTATCAGTAAGTAAAATACAGTGAGATGATACCTGGGTAATGGACATTGCTCCTGGTTGACATTTCTATGCTTCATAGACAGCACTATGCCAGTTCTTGCTCATTGTACATGGCACAATACCACATCCAGAACACGTAACTGTATCATTTCTCTAAATATCTCCACAACCTAAGAACCCTTGTAACGAAGTAGAATTGGGGAACCAATTCAGGAGTATTGACTATCAATTGTGTTGGCATCTCAAAGTTTTTTAGGTCGAGAACTATGTGCTTCTCAGTCTTATTGTTGACTAGAACCTATAGAATGTGACCAAAATTTGAATCATCATAATCCAAAAATGCGCATAGAACAGCTTCGTTCTCATGACACTGCTTCTTCCATTCATTTGCAAAGCCTTACACCCAAACACTTTGAAAGGAGAAATCAAAATTATTTTGTTGAGGAACTTAACCTTTCCTCTATTGGGAAAATACCATAACAATTTAGAGTCTTTTCCCAAAATCTTTTCTCCTCTTTTACGAGCACAGCATCTCAAATCACTGTTTTCTAAAACATAAAATTGGAGAAAAGATCAAAAAGAGGGGAAATTTTTATTTTCCATCTGTCTGGTTGTATTATAAGTTTGAAAAGAGGAAATGTCTTCAGATTTGGGAAAATCTTGGAGGTTTATACATAAAAAGGATTTTATTTTCCAAGAAATTATGGCATTTTCAAACGCATGCTGAAAATAAAAAAATTTGTTTCCCTTGGAATTTTTCTTGGAAGTTCAGGTTTGTCCTTGTTTTTCTTTGATATGTTGAATAGTTGAATCCTACTTAAAATAACATGAGAATGAAGGAAAAAACTACAAGCTCTAGGTCACATTCAGCTGTCCTTATTATTGTCTTTCTTCTTTTAATGTTTTCTCATTTTATTCTCCTAAAATTGTTTCGCCTTCTGCTTGTACATTTTGTTATGGAGATTTTTCTGTTGCCTTTTGCTCCTATTTTAAATAGAAAGAGCTGGTCTAGCTCACAACAAATATCTTAGAAACCTTTATCTTACTTCAGTGTTGACCCTATTCCTAAGACATTGCTTTTGTCCCTTATGATGAATGGAATATGTCAACATACTTTCTTTCTCTTACTTTTTCAGTGATTCATTTTGGGTATGGAAATCACAATTGTTCATGACTATGATTAGGAATTCTAGTGTTTGTTGCAAGGCAGCCACCTCTGGAGATTTTACCAACAATACTAGTAAAATGAGCCAATATGAGAGAATAATTGAAACATTGACAACTCTCTTTCCTGTGTGGGTATGTTCATGCAATTTTGTTGCAACAGTAAAATTTCATTCTGTTCCTTTTTTCCACTACGCCGTCCTTGGAAGTAGTTATATCATGGAAAGATTCACATTTCAGCTTTTTTCACTATATGCAGGTTATATTAGGTACCATTATTGGCATTTACAAGCCTTCCGCTGTAAGTTTTTGCAGTTGCAGCTACTGAAAAGTGAATAATTATCAATTAGTTGAATCTCGGAGTCTTGCAGGTTACTTGGTTAGAAACAGACCTATTTACTGTTGGTTTGGGTTTCCTCATGCTTTTGATGGGACTGACACTTACATTCGAGGACTTCAAACGATGTTTGCGCAACCCGTGGACTGTAAGTAGTAATTTATATATAATGTAGAAGAAATGCTGCTATCGAGGATATGAATACTTACGTTGATCTATTTTAGAGAAATTATTGGTTTTGTTTTTAGGTGGGTGTAGGATTTTTTGCACAATACATCATCAAGCCCATGTTGGGTTTCTTTATTGCAATGGTAAGTCTTCATCCTCTTGACACTGGTAACTACTTATTTACAAGTTGCATATAAGATAATGTTTGAACTTATAGGACTATGACTGAATGTTCTTATAGTTGGCTTTGATGGTTTAAAGGATATTTTGATGCAGACATCATCGGGACTTAATTTTTATTGTTATTGGATTTTATCATTTATGTTTTCTATTTTTATCGTTATTGGGCTTGGAGTAGTGGGTTGGCCAAACCCATCACTTAACTAGGTTTTTACTATTTATATGGTTTTGACATTATAATTTAGACAGTTGATGAATATGATGAATTGAATAGTAGTTTGCGGCCCGTTTTCTCCCTTCCCGTCCCCTCTTCTTCTCGCTTCTTCTTCCTCTACTTCTTTTCTGCTTCCTACAGTAATAATTCTTCCCCGTTCATTCTCAGAATTCAATTATGAGCTCATCCATTTGTTTTTCGTCTCCTCTCATCCTAACCCTAGTCGATAGCGAAGCGAAATCGGAGCATAACACTTTCCAATCTATCCAAGACAAATTTGGATATTAAATTTCTATCAGATCTTGCTTCTTCCACCTTATTTACACTCAATCAATCAGATTAAGTGTGAGGAGATGGTGGCATTAAAGGAGCTTCTTCCACCAGTAAAATCATCAGGGACTACACATTACGACCATTCTAATGATCCTTGGTTCAAACAAAGGTACAGCTCAACTGAGGCTGAAATATCTGAGATGGTAAATCCCAAGCCGGTGCCGCCATACTTGAAACGGGCTAGTTTTAAACCTTTGAAGCCTGAGGACTTTGGTGATGGAGGAGCATTTCCAGAAATCCACTATGCACAGTACCCACTTGGTATGGGAAGGAGTAAGTCTCAAAATGTCGGTTCAAGGACTTTGCCTATTACAGTGGATGAGCAAGGGAATGTGAGATACGATGCAATCGTGAGGCAAAATGAGAATGCAAAGAAGATTGTGGATTCACAGCATAGGGATTTGGTCCCGAAGGTTTTGAAAGATGATGAGAAAGAGGAGATAGGTGTTGACGAGATATAGAAAGTGATTGATGAGACGACGTTGGAGACTAAGGCTGCACTTGAGAAGATTGTGAATGTGAGGTTGAGTGCTGCGCAACCAAAAAATGTTCCAACACAGTCTTCGGATTCTAAGTTTATCAAGTACAAACCATCTCAACAGTCAGCAGCATTTAATTCAAGAGCCAAGGAAAGAATTATCCGAATGGTTGAAATGCCAGTTGACCCCTTGGACCCACCAAAGTTTGAACATAAGAGGGTCCCAAAGGCTTCTGGTTCTCCCCCAGTATCGGTTATGCATTCTCCACCTCGTCCTGTGACTATGAAGGATCAACAGGGCTGGAAGATTCCACCGTGTATTTCCAACTGGAAGAACCCTAAGGTGTATACAATACCACTTGACAATGTATGGCTACTGATGGTCGAGGGCTTCAGGATGTTCAGATTAATGACAATTTTGCTAAATTGTCAAAGGCTTTATATGTTGCAGAACAGAAGGCAAGAGAGGCTGTTGCAATGCGGTCAAAGGTTCAGAAGGAGATGACGATGAAAGAAAAGGAGATGAAAGAAAAGGAGCTGCGGGAGTTGGCCAAGAAGGCGAGATCTGAGAGAACTGGTGTTGCTCTTGCTATTGCAGCACAAATGCCTTATGAGAGGGGTGCAATCAACAACGATAATATGAGTGTTGATTATGAGCGTGTGAGAGATGCCCCCAAGGAGTCAAAGGAGGAAAGAAAGAAAAAAAAGAGTGAAAAAAAAGGAAGCAAAAAAAAAAAAAAAAGTGAAAAAAGAGTGAATTTTTTGACGTTAATTGCAGTGAATTTTATTCTTGTTGCTTGACGGTCGTTCAAACGATTCAGTTGCTGCTTTGCCACCGTAGCAATGTCAAATGAAAAATCATGATTGGGGCAATGTTGGACTCTTTTGAGTCTCGTGAGTTAACAATTTTATTGTATTGAACATGTACTTTTATTTTAGTGTTTTGGCTTGTCAATTTAAAAAAAAAAAATGTTATGGCATGAATACCAAACGTTAAGAGTCCACTTGTTAACAAATGGAAGGAAACTTCTTCAATCTTCATTACCTTTTAATGAGCTCCTATAGTTACTTGAATATACTGAGTATTTGCTTTTCCAAGTGGGCCAATTGCCTACTGTTTCCATGCTCACATCTATTAATACACCTAGCACAACATTGGTCTCAAATAAACTATTAAGATATCTTGATTTTGCTATACAAGTAGCAGTTGTTTCTTGCCTTGGTGAAATATCCGCATCATAGCACTCGATCCCCCTTTCTGTGATAAAATAATGCAAGACATTTTTCCCTCGATTATATCATCATATGCATTTCTCACGAGCACATCCATCAATTTGTATGCTACAACAGTTATGATACTAGATACTATGGCTTATACAAATTATTGCCTTATTATGTTGGATATAGATTGTGAAGTATGATAATTGACATGTTCCAACACTTTCTTGTAGCTTTAAATGAAAATCATTTAGAGAATGTCTTCACATTCATAGAGACTTTCATGACATTTACATTGGAAGAAAGTGACAATATTCTTCTAGATTTGATTACCCTTCTTTTGAATATTGTTCAAAATAAACACAGGGAAGGTTCTCCTATTAAATTTAGTGTGGTGGAAAGACTTTTTGAGAAGTGTGCTGACACGATCAAACCTTACTTGTCACGAGCTATAAAATCTTTACGAGTTTGTTTAAATGATTATAGTGTAGTTCTTTCATCCATTGTCACAGACGTCGAGGGTTGTGAATAGTGTACTGTATCCCCTATCGTAACCGCATCTGTAACCACTACACGNTAACATTGACATAATTGAGAAGTTACCTAAAGCAATACCATCAAAGTCACGAATTTCAAATATCTTAGGCCTCATGCCTACTAGGTTACATGACTTTCATATTGAATTTGTTTTAGTTTTTCCTCAATTACATGGGATTCCACGAGTTGCCACATTGTTTTCTAAGGCCATCACTCGATTGCACATTCTTCCTATCGACATTAGGATGTTGTCCACTAATTATCGACATGCTTTGTTAGCTAATCATCCCGTTGACAATGTTCTTAAGTTTCATGCCAAATGAGGTCAAATAATTTTCAATCATGAAATTTTTGAACTTACTTTCGAGGTGCAATATATGTTCGGGTATCTTATTAAAAATTACTATACTTTATTGTGCCTCTCTTATCCGTTTTTCTAAAAACGTGAAGAATTTTTTTTTGAATCATTCACATAAAGATTTTCGATTTGACTGGCCATCTCACTTAAGTGAAAGTTATATTTTCAATACAGAATAATTGTGTCCTAATCGGGGCCCATTCGAGCCTTCATTATTGCGATCATTTTTCTTTACGGGCTAGTCTACGATGCTAGCTTTTTATGATCCTCATTATGCACAACCAAATGAAAGTGTTCAAGATAAGTTGCATGACTGTTTGTTATTTGGAGTCTAGTATTGGTACTTGATTAGATGGAGGATCGTCCCCCTTGGCCGAATCATATTCTTGGAAATAAGCTGTAGTTTTCGTTACTATCAAGCATAGAGTTTCAATATTTGGTTCTTACGAAAGATCGTCCCCTGTGGTAGAAATTTATTTACTCGACATGTCGAGTTTTTCTCCTACCCCGGGAGAGTTGATGCGGACATCATTGAGACTTAATTTTTATTGTTATTGGGTTTTATCATTTATGTTTTCTATTTTTATCGTTATTGAACTTGTAGTAGTGGGTTGACCCAAATCCATCACTTAACTAGGTTTTTATTATTTATATGGTTTTAACATTATAATTTAGATAGTTGATGAATATGATGAATTGAATAGTGGCTTGCGGCCCGTTTTCCCCCTCCTCGTCCCCTCTTCTTCTTGCTTCTTCTTCCTCTACTTATTTTCTTCTTCCTACTGTAATAATTCTTCCCCGTTCTACATCATATTCTAGTCTTGCTTTCCACCAGTCTGGATAGTGATGTGATGTCTGAAAAGTCTTGGGCATTTCAAAGCTCCATAGCAGTGGAGATAATTGAATGAATGCCTGAGGGGTTCTACTTTATTCTGCAAAAGCTAATACAGTTGGCATCTTATATATAAAATCTAGCTTTCTTAATTGTGTTCTAAAGTAATTCAATATCTTGGGGCATCCTTCTTATCTGTGGATTTATTCATAACCGGTTAAAGAACTTGTTGCTTTTGCCGCCATTTGGAAAATTTGTAAATGGTTTATAAATAGGAATAGTAAGAAGAATACTAGTGGGTCTTATAAAATGTGTAGATAATAATGAGTCATAGTTATGATTGTGTAGTTAAAAACTGACTTTGACTGAATTTATAAAACTATTTACAAATTGCTTGCCAAAAAGAGGCTTAAAGTTGCAAACCTAAATATTCTCTTTATTCCTCGTAATGGCGGAAGCTTTTGCTTCCATTTAGCAAAGTTTATAAATGATCATACTTTATTTTCAACCACACATTCCAATGGACACACAAATAATATCTACTTGACCACTACTCATTTTTATCTATTTATAAATTAAATAATTTTTAATTTCTTCCCAAACGGAGGCTTTGTAATTTCTTGTCCTAACTTGCCTACTGGGCTGCAATGACTAAGCATGCTTCTTAATTCTTCTACAATAACCACTGTACTTTTCTTGTCTCTCAAGTTCGATTTTGGTTTTCAAGATGTTGTCCTTGAAATATTGCTAAATGTTTCTGAATTGATCTACAGACTCTGAAATTGTCAGCTCCTTTGGCAACTGGTCTTATTTTGGTTTCATGCTGTCCTGGAGGCCAGGCATCAAATGTTGCTACATATATATCCAAGGGCAATGTTGCACTCTCAGTTCTCATGACAACGTAAGTTCACTTACAGCCTTTTTCTCACTGCCTTGTTGAAACATGATGAATCTGTATAGCCTTTTAATCTTCATTCTGTATAATTCTGTATATTTAGCATAAAGATCCTAGATAATTCTACAAAGGAAGGAAAAGTGAATCCTTACAAGTATATTCTCAGGGTTAAGGCGCTAAATAGATAAATGCCTTGGATCTTCTACATTCAGTCAACACGACATTTAATGCAAAGACTAAATCATCAGTCAGATTGTGAATTGGTAATTTTTTTATTATTTTTTTATTTAATATTTATTTATTTTTTGTGAGATATAAATGAGCTCCCACTTGCAATTGAATTTTGGCAGTGAAGACTTTTTATTACGGGAAATTCTTTTGCAACCACATTCCTTTATATTAACTTGAAAAATGCATGCGTAGGCACATGGATAACTCATCTGATTGCATATTTGAGCTGGAACAACTAAGAACCTAAGAGATTTGTGAGGCTCTTATGAATTAATTGCAACATTCCTTTAGTTTAATAGCTAACCTCAAAAGATTATTCCTTCGTTTGGCAAATCTATAAATGGTTTATAGATAGGAATAATAAGAGGAATAGTAATGGGTCCCACGAAATGTGTGGATAATAATGAGTAGTAGTTATGAATGTGACTTTGACTAAATTTGTATCCGAATGGATTATAAAAAATTATTAAGTAGCATAACTGTTCTAAAAAGTTGAAGTATTTCAAAATATTTGTTGACGCGATCTAAAATCCAACTATTTCTCATGTATTTTCCAAGAAAACATATACATAATCCTAGTGGTATACATAATGCAATATATGTTCTATGGGAAAGGAGTAGTCTCTGCCTTTCTGGAAATTTTGCTTATATTCTTATTGTAAAGAGGATGGTTCATTCTTAGTTACAGAATTAGTCTACTCGCATACGATGTGTTAAATTCATGTCTCAAATAAGAAAGAGTAAGCATGTCAAAAGGAAATCCCGCACAAATTGATGCGGAAATCATTTTATATTACGGAATTTTTCATTAATTATGTTTTCATTATTATTGGGCTTGTAGTAGTGGGTTGGCCCAAGCCCACCACTAGTAGGTTAGATTTTTACTATTTATTGGATTTTTTCATTGTAATGGAATTAGATGATGGGTGAATGAAAATTAAGTTTTGGCTTGTTGCCAACGTTTTCCTCCCCTACTTCTCATCTTTCCCTAGTTTCTTCTCCGATTTTTTCATCCTCTCTGGTTCGTTCCCCTTTCTTGTTGCTTTCTATTTTATCCTACATCAAATTGGTATCAGAGTTAAAACCTGGGTTTTTTTATTTTTGGTTTCACTTGCATACGGGTTTCCTTGCTGTGAAGACGTAACATGGGTATTTGACCCAAAGCAACAACACAGTAGCCACAATTCTTCACTGCCAATGTCATTGAGAAATAATCAATTCTACGGTTCCATCTATTCCCCATCACAAACTACAAATTTCCAAAA
>CAIGRB010064656.1:18618-35121 GCA_903798255.1 Fraxinus quadrangulata
AAAAAAAAAAAAAAAAAAAAAAAAAAAAAACCTCCTGCCGACAAATTACCAGACGTAGCCAATCATATCAACTTCCCGGAATTACAGTCATAACCACCAACTTCCCTAGAATTACAGTCATAAACAACCGCGACAAACCACAAAACCTACCTTCACTCAAACCCTGGCTGCAACACCTTCCACTGCCACAGTTGCCAGCTCGATGCTGTCAACAAAAAAAAATTCAGCCATCGTCGATCGTGACCCAGACAACCTTCTACTGTTGTCATCTCCCACCGCAGTCATCTTCTATCACCAACCATAACTCTAATCGATAGCCCCACATCCAATCGCCAATTTTCTCTCGCGCGCCACCACCAACCACCAACAATCAACTCGACCAATGCCTTACATGTTAACAGCCGACCGTCGGTCCATCACACTCTCTCTCGCCAGCGCTACACAACCAGTCTCCAACTACGCTCTCTCTCTCTCTCTCTCTCTCTCTCTCTCTCTCTCCGACTCGTGAGCCTCAATTTGGCTTGGTGAAATTGATTTGGTAATTGGGCCTCAGTTTGGGCCCCTGCTTTTAGTAAAATTGATTTGGTAATTGGGCCTCGATTTTGGGCTATATATATAAATTTTTAATTTACTTTAGTTTTGGGTTTGATTTTGTGCCCTAATTTTTTGTAATTTACTTTTAGTAGAAAAAAAAGAGAAAAAGTGAAAAAAAGTATTTTCTAACTTTTTTTAGATATATCTTTGACCTGTTTGTTGGCTCGATACTTTGACGATCTTCTGATTGGCTCGTTTACTTCGACGAATTTATTGATTGGTTCGACTACTTCAACGAATAAATGGGAGTTTCTATTTTATTTATCATTGGTTTATATTACTGTTTATTTTAAAATTGCATCGATTAATTTCTTTGTGCTGTTGTTATTCTAATTTTACTTAAAGTTCACGTGATCGAATCCCCCGACTTGTTAAATTCTCATAATTTTACCTAAAGTTCACGTGATCGAATTTCTTGACTTGTTTAATTCCCATTTTACTCACTTATTTTACGTGATCGGATTTTTGATTAGTATTTGACCCCTTCTTTGCGATTTTACGTGTATCAGTAGAATTAGCTTGTCATATTTGGATTTACATAATCCAAAAAAAAAAAAAATTTATAATAATAATAAAGAAAAAAATTTGTTTTCATTCTAAAACGAGTTGTTTATTGATCTAGCTCCAGTACACTTCATTTAACTGGTAGTATATTGCATACAGTTGCGTAGTGGTCGTATTATCATAGCTAGTTCCAATAACCTAACCATGGACCCATTCTAATTTGATACCATCACCAGATAATTAGCACAACTTGCCACTAACCAACAACAGTTTCAAATTCAATTAGCGGCTGTCGAAACTGAGACATCTGCTACTCTTGAATAGAGTAGGAGCCTAGTTACTAGTCTGAACAATTTTAAGCAAATCCCACGTTCGACTGATATTGATAATTCTGAAGTGTCCTATAATAGACAAAATCGTTGTCGACAAGGTGATCAAAAATATTTTCGACACGATCGTAGGGATGTGGATTGGGGTCATAAGCGAGAACGAGGTTATGACCGTCACAATACTCATTCTCTTCCACGTCATAAGGAGCGTTTCTTTAGAAACAATAAAGTAAATGCTTCTACTTTTGATGGTTGCTTAGATTTTGAAGTTTTTACTCAATGGACCGCCCTTAAACAACTGAATTAGTTAGTGACTGAGTATATTGCTCAAGTTTAGGAATTTTGAATGAAATGTCATGTCATTGAGGATGAGACCATGACTTTGAGTAGGTTTAGACAAGGTCTAAGAGATGATCTTAGGCGTGAGCTTTTCCTTCGGAGTGTCATTACTATTGATCACGCTTACTCCTTGGCCCGATATTATGAGTTGATTATTGGTACTCCATATGAAAAGTATGGTAAAAACCATACACTCAGCTCATCAACGCTGCGTCCTCTTAAGTCTATTAGGAGACCTTACCCGTCAAATGTTACTCCTGTGTTCGAAAATAAGGGTACAACTTCTGAAATTCCAAGGACTTCTTCTCACTTACAGTGCCTCAACTGGAAGGACTTTGGCCACATCTCTTCCAAATGTCCTAGCTAAGCCATAGTCATTGAAGAACGAAAGAATATAATAGATTAGCGGTTAGAAGATCAAGTTTGTGAACTTAAACTTGAAGAATTTGATGACTTGGATGATAATGAGAACACCTCCTTAGGCAGTATTTCAACTTTTCCTATGAATTTACGTATTGTACCTTTTGTTCCCGATATCTCTCAGTCAGGCGTTGTATGTCGTACCATTATCCAACCCAAATGTGCTATTGATTTGTGTAATCATGCCATTCTGGGAATTGGGATATGATCGTCCCAACAGTTTAAATTCTATATAAAAATTCTATGAATCGGTCTATAAGTATGAATCTTTTTGAAGTTATTCATGGTTATAAGCCTATGAAGCCTTTAGACCTTATTTCTCTGTCCCTACATATTAGTGTGTCGATGTCAGTTGAGGTATTTGTATATCTTTTTCATGATTTGCATATTGAGATCAATAAACGACTTGGAGCAAGTAATTCTTTAAATATTGAGGACTTCATTACTTACAAATACCGTTTCAATTCATTTGATGATTTTTTCTATTTAGCTCAGTGGACTCCCAATCTGTCTATGTTGATATTTCTACTTCCATACCATTAGTCACAGCACACAAAGATATAATTAATGTTATTTTAGATGAGCATATTGTGTTGACCAATGATGGAGAGATTTGGTGCTTTCTTGCTCGTTGGGTAGTTCCACTTGATGCACACCGTACATGGAGTCCTATAGAGAAGCTCTAACAAATCTGGATTAAACTATTGGAGTTTCGATATTTTGTTCTCATGAAAGATCTTCCCTCGTGGTAGAAGTTTATCCACTCGACATGATTGAGTTTTCTCCCACTCCGGGAGAGTTGATGCGGACATCATTTTATATTATGGAATTTTTCATTAATTATGTTTTCATTATTATTGGGCTTATAGTAGTGGGTTGGTCCAACCCCGTCACTAGTAGGTTAGATTTTTACTATTTATTGGATTTTTTTCATTGTAATGGAATTAGACGATAGATGAATGAAAATTAAGTTTTGGCTTGTTGCCAACGTTTTCCTTCCCTACTTTTGCCCTTTCCTTGGTTTCTTCTCCGGTTCCTCCTTCCTTCTCTCTGGTTCTTCTCCCTTTCTTGCTGCCTTCTATTTTATCCTGCATCACAAATATTAAAGATGTAACATTAAAAGTGGTTATGCCGACATCTAAATGGCAAGGTATAATATTTAAGCATCCTTCGCAAGAAAAAGAAGTTGATATATAGGTGGAATGTGACCAGAGTTTCTGTTGTTTTTGCAGTTGTTCAACCATTGGTGCTATTGTGATGACTCCACTCCTCACTAAGCTTCTTGCTGGTCAGCTTGTTCCAGTTGATGCAGCTGTAAGACTACATATTGATTTTCCTCAAAATATATATTGTGAATTTTGCATAGTTGAACAACTTGTATGCATCCTAGATATAGCTAGTAGAACTATTAACTCGTGCTTGCATACACAAGGCAGGATAATAGAATAGAACTGTAAGCTATGACTTAATTGCTTGTGGGATGTCAGATTCTCCATAATGTTAAGATATAAACTTGTGTATAGACCATTAGATAACTCTGCTAGCAAGAATCTCAAGGACACCCTGCATATCTGGCTAACTTCATATCTTGTAATTTGCTTGCACTGATGATTTTCTTCCATAACAATTAACACTTAACACACTTTTTGTTATATTACAGGGTCTAGCAATAAGCACTTTTCAGGTTGTGTTGGTGCCAACAATTATTGGGGGTAACCTGAGAAATTTTAATTTCTGTTTTATTTTTCTAGACAAAAAAATCTCTATTGGTTGTTAAATAAGCTTAAATTTTTATCTCCTGGATCTCTCACTTGACATGCTTACTTTTTTTGGCAGTGTTAGCAAACGAGTTCTTTCCAAAGATCACATCTAAAATAATTACAGTTACCCCTTTAATCGGAGTTATCCTAACCACCCTTCTATGTGCGAGTCCGGTAAGTTCATTATGTACAACTATGGAATCTGTATATTATTCTATAGACATTAGACAGTGTTGCTCCCTGCCTCCATTTTGCACATGTTGATTTAGAGCTTCTTTGTTTTTTCCGTCATTAGATTGGGCAAGTTTCAGAAGTCCTGAAAACTCAGGGAGCACAATTGCTATTCCCAGTGGCCCTGTTACATGCTGCAGCATTTCTTATTGGTTATTGGATTTCAAAAATATCATTTGGTGAATCAACTTCTCGTACCATTTCTATAGAATGTGGAATGCAGGTATATCCCATCAGAGTCCATAAATTTTGTTTATTTGCGTAACAATGTGGTTTATTTCTTGAATTGGAGATGCACCCTGCAAGCTACATGTAATTGGATCAATGTCTTCATCTAGCTCAATTCATCAACGAATTTCTCATTTTTCTAAACTTTTACTGCTTGGAGGGTGTTGAAAAAGGTTTGAGAATCTTGTTATCTCACGGCTTTAGATGCTTGCTCTTTTATGGATCTGCTTATCTGCAATCAAGGAGGACAAGTATTGATGCTATAATTGTAAAATTATATCTGTGAGGCCTATGAAACATTCTCAAACACGAATGGAAAATGCTGAATCAATCTGGACCCATGCTGAATTTGTGGAATATAGCACTTTTATGTAAAATGTTCTTTTTGAATATCTTTTGGTGTTATATTTATGATCTGGATAACACTATGCTATTATTTTGCTGACTGATTTTTATATTTCTTTCTAAAAGAATATGTAGTGGTCTTGACATTTTAGTCGATGCAATATTAGATCCTTATAGCTTGTGCAGTGAAGTATTATTAGTAGAGCTCAATACGATTTGCACGATATTTAGAAAATAGTATGTAAACATTTATCTTTGATGTTATTGTTGACTTAAGATCTGATTTGCTCCTGAACTTAGTTATTGTGCATGGATGTTCCGGAATGGACTCTGATGGTTTATTCTTTGTTATTAACAGAGCTCTGCACTTGGGTTTTTGCTGGCCCAAAAACATTTCACAAATCCTCTGGTAGCCGTACCTTCTGCTGTAAGCGTTGTCTGCATGGCGGTGAGTATGGTTCTGCACTTAAAAGAATATATTTACATGCCTTTCATTTGAGCATTGCTTGAGTAGTAGTATAGTTTTCGTACATATACTTATGCAACATACATTTCATATGTGAGTTTACAGCTAGGTGGAAGTGCTCTTGCTGTTTACTGGAGGAACAAGCCAATCTCAGTCGATGACAAGGACGACTTTAAGGTATAAGACTTGTAGATGTTAGTGTGGACGTGTTTAGCTTTTCTTGAAGTATTTTTGGGATATATTTTCAGCAATTTTATCCCCCCCTCCTAGCTTAAGTTACAAAAAGGGCCAAGTTTTGGCTTGAATGACGTGTTATTTGTCTGAACCATTCTGTACGAATTGATTAGAAGTAATTTAGATATGCGGCTAGAGGAAATTTCACATCAACTTGTAATTTTTATTTTACAATGAAATTCAGATGGAACATTGTGCACATTTCAACTTGCTTGAAAGCTATGGACCCTTGTTCAAATGGCCATAAACAAGCCTATATAAAAAGCTTTTTGGGGTATCATTCAGTCACAAAAATCCATCACTAATGAATCATAATATTAAAATGTGCATAGCAGAGATCAATCTTACGAAACTGTTGGGGGTCCTATTTATAGACTCGCATTGAGAGTGCTGGTTGGGAATTTATAAGTATCCAAATCTAAGAGTCGACATTGTAGAGGTTGCTCTCTATTTAACGAACGTGGTGAGTGTGTCTTACGTATGTATGCCAATATGTGATCATTCTATATCACTGAGCAATGAAATCGCAAAAAGAAAATTGATACACAACAACACGCAAGATTTATTGAGGTTCACTTCATTTTGAAATTACGTCATTTTTCGTCAATTCAATAATTAACTATGATGAAAAGAAGTTTATAAGATAAAAGTTTCAGTCTGTTTTCTCTAATCTCTACATCTCTTTTTATGATGATTACATCCCTAATAACAGCTTGTTATTTATAAGAAAGATTAGGGTAAAAATGAAATTAAAAATGTGGGATTCCTAAACTATCGAAATTTTGGTCGATCAACATAACGATATCGTGTAGCGACAATAATTAGGTTCCACAACTTAACCGGATCAATCCACATAGACGACCTGCTTCTATTTCCAACAAATCAAATTCACACTTCTGTTAAAATTTATTGATTGAAAGTTGAAACTGATCACATTTGGCCTTGGAAGATGCAATTGCATTTCTCAAGTGTACCATACATTTAATGAAGACATGAAGGTGGGACGTTATCTAAGTTTCATTTCTGCATTAGATGTTTTTGCATCAATTTTCTGACTCATTGCTGCTGTGTGGGCATGCATGCTCATCGTTTCATGGATAGGCCATGCCCCTATTGAATATTAGATATTAGAAATGAACAAAAGGTTACAATCTTGTTTACTCTACATTGTTCAATCATGTATAATACTCGATTACAATTTATAAATATGATAACTTTGTTTGAATGAATCGATTCGAACTTGTGTCGCTCGTTACAGCCATCATTTAGCAGAATTTCAACCCTGAATCTGATTTGTTTCAATAGAGAAATGAAAACATTTTCTCTTTTTGTTGCAGATGGAAAGATTCAATTAATGTCATTTCTGCAGATTTTTCACTGCCACAATCATCAAATTCACGCTAATCATAGTGTTTGCAATTACACAAGTTCAAATATTTTTATAAAAACAATTATTGCATATCATTTCTGTCTGCTATTGCACAAATTCCAACCTGCAGGAAACCATTGAATGATTATTAATGGTGCAGTATGGGAAGACAATAAGTACCTCAAGTAACAAACTCTATATATGCACACATCATACAAAGCTCTTCCTATACAAACAATCTCAAGTGATTTAACAGCTTCCAAAGAGTAGAATATATAAGAAAAAATGAACAGAAAGAAGAATCGGTTTATTATCATTTGCATTTTAGTGGGCTCAATGGCAATGGTAGCAACATCTACAATGGAAGACGATGAAAAAGATTGCGCAGAACAACTAACAAATCTTGCCGCGTGCATCCCATTTGTCAGTGGCACAGCAAAGAAGCCTACTCCTGAGTGCTGCCAAGACACCGATAAAGTTAGGACTGCGAAACCCAAATGCTTGTGTGTTCTTATCAAAGAGAGCACTGACCCCTCAATGGGACTTCCTATTAATACCACTTTAGCACTTCAAATGCCTGCTGCATGCAACATAGACGCCAAAATCTCAGATTGTCCTTGTAAGATATATATACTTGTACTGTATATTTGATATGCTGGATTAGCCAATACTTGACACTTAGTTTGATGAGTTGATAATAATTTGTTTTGTGATTGCAGCTATACTTAAACTCCCAGCAGATTCACCTGATGCCAAGATATTTCAAGTAGCGGAAGGAGATTCAAGCACATCAAGCTCTTCGCCGGCTTCTGCTTCTACGTCATCTTCTTCCTCGACAGGGTCAAGTTCTGATAGCAAGACAACTGCAGCAAGTAGCAATGGTGGAGCAAAGACTTCTGGTAGTGTCTTTTTGGGGATGGGATTGGCCTTAGTTTCTTTGGTATTGGTTTAAATTTTATGCTGTATGAAAAGGGGATGTGCCAACAAGAAAACTTTCATTGCATACGATCAAAAACTGCAACTGGGCTCGTCGACTTTGTAGGACAATTAGAATCAATAATTAGGAATTTGTACTTCTTGGTGTTTCTTGATTTTCGTAATATGAACAATAAGACAATATGATCTCGTATCGAGATTTTGGATTTCTATTTCATTGGAAGGTACATTTCAACCAGCATGAGTATTTTCCTTGATTTGGGACTGCTAGTGAATCCAGGGTTACAACTTAGAGGACATTGACTCTAAATGATCAAATTGTGCACCTCGAACAACTGCAATAGAGGGGATGAATCTCACACACACTGAAATGCTAGTCCGGAGACAATATAAGCACGACATACATCAGTATATCACACTGAATCTCACACACACTGAAATGCTGGTAAACAGTGGTATGAAAGCACAAAAAGTGCATTATACAATAATAAAACATACATCTTTATTTGCCTCTGTGGACTTACACGATATACACATTTCTTACTAGATGAATCTCCATAAAATGCCATTACTTAAACATACGTTAAAAAACTTCCTCATTTATACGAACTTCTTCCTCAAACCTTATATTTTTAAAAATCCTTAATACTTTCATTATTTTTCTTCATTTGTTTCTTTGTCACCCCCGTCCCCCTCCTTCCATGTGCTTCCTTCTCCCTTCACCGTGACCTCCTCTTCTCTTAAGACCTTCATTCCGTCTCTTCATCCATGCTCCCCTCACTCCCATCATTCTCTTCCCCACCAACCTCTTATCTTGCTGCATTTTGATTACATCCGAGCCTTCTATCTCATTTATTAAGATTTGGGTTCCATCTTAAAAAGCCGACCTTATTAAGAGGAGTATTTCAACTATTTATAAGTTGATTTATATTTTCATCTTTATTCAATGTGAAATTTTTATCCCTTGACATGCTCTCGCAAGATGGTGGCTCGTTTGAGTAAACCAATTTTAAAATTCGCGTGCTCTTTTTTGAGTCTTAGATTGAATTGCTCGTTGTAGCTTAATGAACTCTGATGTTATATGATTTAATATAGCTCCATTTATTTTAATTATAACAAATAAGATACTTATATTTCTAACAAGTCTTGTTTCTTGAGTTTTTCATGTATAATTCTTCTTAAGCATTCAAAGGCTCAAATCATCATCCATTGAAGAACAAGCGATCAAAAGAGACCCAAAGAGAACAAAAACTTTGAAAATTAGAGTTTGAAAGTTCTTTATTGAAACTTCAATTTATATGTAAATATTTCAACTCATCAATCTTTAGCAAGTACATAAAACTCAAATTATTTTTATAATTCATCACTTGCATAAAAATATTCCTGATTCATAATATGAAATAGTTTTTGGAAAAGTGAATGTTTTGATATAAAAATTAATTTCCAAAATTCTCATACTTCGGTCGACCTAAGTATACATCAGTCGATCGAAATTCTGTTCGATCGAAATGACAAAAATGCTCAACTGAAATTTCAACGGTGTAAAATATACAACGGCTATATTCATCTGTCGGTTGACCGAAATACTTGATATGCTCAACCGAAAGTTGCTGATTTTCAAACATCTTGATATATAAATAACCCTTTCTTTTGCATTCAATTAAAACAAATAACAAGAGAATTAAGAGAGTATATTTACTGAAAATCATTGTGTTTACTTCATTTTATATTTTATTTTATTTATTACAAAGAATTTCTTGATTGATCAAACTAGTTTTATTTATTTCATCAAACATTCTATTTTGCAAAGAAACTTTTCAATCTAATCTATTTTCAATTCTTGATTTGCCAACACTTATATTGAATTGTAAATCTATCTTCATACTTAACTTGTATTATTTGTTAAGAAAGATCATAGGTTGAAAATTTTGATACAAGATACAAACTATTTCATTATCCATTATTTATCAAAATTTACAATATAAACACTTGAGCTTTATTATTTGTTATCTACTGAAGTGTTATCCTATTTCTCTAAATACCTGACTTTATTATATCATTTGTTAAGATAGTTCTTTCAATTATAAAATTATCATTTATATTTTGGCGGTTTCGAGAGTCTTGTGAAAATTCGATTGTTGTTAAGAATAAGTGCTCCTTGTTATAAGTCACTTAAGGATAAATACTCATTATTGTAAGTCACTTAAGGATTGATACTCCTTTTTTATAAGTTACCACTATAGTGTATTTGACATTGCTCGTGACGGGGAGCTTGATAATTGAGACGTAGATCACATGTGTATCAAACCCCGTTAAATTCGCTTGTCATCTTTACATCATTGCACTTTACTTTAAATTGCTATTTACATTGTGTTATATTTACTTAAGTGACAATTGGAATTAAGTTATCAAATTTACATATTTACTTCTCTTATTACACTTTGTATTTATATCTTGTGTATTAAATAGTTTTGAGACTAATTATCGAAAAAGTTTCAAAAATCAATTCACCTCCTCTTGATTAGTTATTCTTGGGTTATCAATTGGTATCAGAGTCTGGGTGTGCATTTTATAATATTTATCTTGCGTTATGACTAATCATAATATTGAGGGTCATTCTACAAATCGTCATCCTTTGTTTGATGGTGCACATTATAATTATTGAAAAACTAGAATGATGATTCATATCCAATCAATTGATATAATGTTTGGGAGGTTATTGAATTTGGTTCTCATAAGCTTACTAAGGTTATTAAAGTTGATGAAAAATTGGACCAAGTTATTTTAAAACCTAGAGAAGAATTTGATGAAGATGATAAAAGAAAATTGTCTTTGAATGCAAAAGTCAAAAATCTTTTTTATTGTGCTTTAAATATATAGATGAATTTAATCGTATTAGTACATGTGATTCTACATATGATATTTGGTATGCATTATAAATCACACACATGGGTACAAACAAAGTGAAAGAAACTAAGATAAATCTTTTGTTTAAAGATTTTGAAAATTTCTTTATGAAACAAGATGAATTCATTGCTAGCATGATTATTCGATTTACCGATATTGTTAATGACTTTAAAGGATTTGATCGAAAATTTACTAATGGTGAACTTGTTGGTAAAATGCTTAGGTCTCTCTCGGAAGAATGGGACTCATTGATGATGTTGATAGAGAACACCAAAATGTTAACACATATCCTTTAGAAGAGTTCTATGGAACATTGATGACTTATAAGCTAAATCATGCCGAAACAAAGGAGAAGTCTAGAAAAACAAAAGAGGAAGAAAATAAGGATCATCCTAGAAGACAAATTGCTTTAAAATATCAAATGATGAAGAAACCTCAAACTCAAACAAGAGTGATGAGGAACTTGATGATATCGTTCTCCTTGCCAAAAAGCGGAGAGACTTTCACAATAACCGTTGATTCCAAAAGAAAGAAAACAAAGGTGAGAAAAAGAACAATAAGGTTGTTTGCTATAATTGTGAAAAACCCGGTCACAAAAGAATCGAATGTCCTAACAAGAGAAAATTCTTTAAAAAAAAAAGCTCTACAAGCCACTTGTGATGAAAGTGATGATGAGCAAGAAGAAAATGAAAGTCAAGATGAGGTTGCAAACATATGCTTCATGGTCATTGAAGATGAGGTAAACACAATTGACACTCCCTCTTATGATGAACTATCTACTTCATATGATGAAATTATTGAAGTTTTTGAAAAATTTGCTCTCAAATATTCTACCCTAAAAAAGAAACACTTTTTATTGAAAAATTAGACCAAAAAGGTTTTAGAAATTCAAAAGGAAGTTGAGAAAGAAAAGGATGATCATGAATATCTAATCAAAGAAAAAGTTTCTATTAAAAAAAGTTCTAGATTTAACCAACATTGTGCACAAATTCACTTAAGGAAAGAAAAACTTTAAGTTAATGTTTGGGAAACAAAAATGTATTTTTAATACATGAGGAATTGGATACAAACATTTTCTAAAGCAAAAATATCTTGAAAATATTTTTTTTAAAATTTCTAACACCACATGTAGCTTTTGTAACAAATTTGGACGTATAACTTTTAATTGCTTAATAAAAAAGAAACTACACTTTCAAAGAAATAAGTGGGTTCAAGAGTCCACTAGCACTAACTATCAAGGACCCAAAGTTGAATGGGTACTAAGATTAAAATTTTGAATCAATTCTTGTAGGTGTCTTCAAAGATAAAAAGCAATTGGTTCTTAGATAGCGGCTGCTCAAAACATATGACCGGAGACAAAACACTATTATCAAATTTCAAAAGGAAGGATGAAGGTCATGTCATGTTTGAAGATAATGCCAAAGGAAAAATCATGAGCATTGAAAATATTGGTAATCATTCATTTCCTTCTATTGAAAATATTTTATTAGTAGATAACCTCAAACATAATTTGCTAAGTATTAGTCAACTATGTGATAAAGGTTATCATATCAGATTTGATTCTTCAAAATGCTTTATTAAGGATGCTACAATGAAAGAGGTATTGTTCATATAAAGTCGAAGTAAAGATGTTTATGTCATTAACATTGAATTTAAAAAAAGAATTAAATTATTTGTCAAGTTTTAAAAATGATACTTGGTTATGGTCTAGAAGATTAGGCCATGTTAGTATGGACCTAATTTCAAAAATCTTAAAAAATTGCTTGGTTAAAGGTCTACCAAATTTGAAATTTCAAAAGGACAAAATTTATGATACTTGTCAATTTGGAAAACAAATAAAAAGTTCTTTCAAAACTAAGCAATTTTCTTCAACCTCAAAGCATTTACAATTTCTTCACATGGATCTCTTTGGACCTTCTAAAATCTCAAGTTTAAGTAGTAAACACTATGCATTTGTTATTGTTGATGACTTCTCAAGATTTATTTGGGTTTTGTTTTTTAATTTGGAAAATGAGGATTTTTAAAAATATTCAAACATTTTTGTAAAAATGTTCAAAATGAAAAAGGATACTCTATCACAACCATTAGAAGTGATCATGGTGGAGAATTTGATAATATTGCTTTTGATATTTTTGTAAAGAAAATAGATACGAACATAATTTTTCTGCTCCTAGAACTCCTCAACAACATGGTGTAGTAGAAAGAAAGAATCACACTTTATAAGAAATGGCTAAGATAATGCTAAATGAAAACAATTTATTCAAATATTTTTGGGTCGAAGCCGTTAACACCGCTTGCTATATTATGAATAGAGTTTTGGTAAGTCGAAAGAAAATCAAAGCTCTATATGAGTTTTGGAAAAATAGAGTTTCCAATATCTGTTATTTTAAAGTTTTTGGTTGCAAATGTTTCGTTCTAAATACAAAAGAAAATTTGGGAAAATTTGATTCAAAATTCGATATTGGAATCTTTCTTGGATATTCACCTACTAGCAAAGCGTATAGAGTTTTCAACAAAAAAAAAAAAAAAACTCTAGTAGTGGAAGAATCCATTCATGTTAAATTTGATGAAACTAGTTCTCTTGATCAAGAGAAAGGCGTTGATGTAGGTTTGAAAATTTCTTTTGAGCAAATGAATATTCAAGATCAAAATAAGAAAAATCATAAAGATATTGAAGATAAAGATATGGAAGAACCAATTTCTCAACAAGGAGAAGGAGAATCTTCCAAAAATCAAAATGATCAAGCACTTCCCATTGAATGGAGGTTTGTTCCCTCTCATCCAAATGAGCTCATAATTGGTTATCCTTCCAATAGTGAAAGTACTAAAAACTCTATCAAAAGTTTTCTAAATAATTGTGCTTTCATTTCTCAAATTGAATCAAAGAATTTCAAAGAAGTCGAATTTGATGAGTTTTGGATTTTAGCAATGCAAGAGGAACTAAATCAATTTGAAAGAAATCATGTTTGCGATTTGATTGATAGACCAAATGATCAAACCGTTATTGGTACAAAATGAGTTTTTTGAAATAAACGAGATGAAAATGGTATAATTGTGCGTAACAAGACTAGATTAGTGGCCCAAAGTTACAATCAAGAAGAATGTTTAGATTTCAAAGAAACTTTTGAACCAGTTGCTAAATTAGAATGTATTTACATGCTTTTTGATTTTGCTTGCCAAAAAGGTTTTACTCTCTATCAAATAGATGTCAAAAGTGCATTCTTAAATGATTTTATTCAAGAAGAAGTTTATGTTGAGCAACCTCCCGATTTCAAAAATCACAAATTTTCGAAAAGCGTGTTTAAATTCAAGAAAGCTCTATATGATTTGAAACAAGCTCCTGAACTTGGCATAAAAGATTGAGCAAATTTCTTATTTCAAATAGTTTTTAAACAGGAAATGCGGATACCACACTTTTTATCAAAATCAAAAGGGATGACATGATTGTTGTACAAATTTGTGTTGATGATATTATTTTTGGTGCAACTAAATTTTTTTTTTTTTGTGAAGTGTTTTCAAAGTGTATGAGCAAGGAATTTGAAATGTGTATGATGGGAGAACTAAAGTTCTCTCTTGGACTTCAAATGAAAGAAACTAATGAAGGCATCTTTATTAGTCAAACAAAGTACATTATAGACATGCTCAAAAAATCTGATTTTGAAGACTTAAAACCAATGAATACTCCAATGAGTTCATCAATTAAATTGAATAAAGGTGAGCAAGATACTTCAATTGACAGAAGAAAATATCGAGGTATGATCGGATCTTTCCTTAATTTAATTGCTAGTAGACCCGATACTATATTTAGTGTTTGCTTATGTGCTAGATTTCAATTCAATCCTAAATAATCACATCCAAGTGTCTTAAAACGAATTTTTAGATATCTATGTGGCACTAGAACTTTGAGACTTTGGTATCCAAAGGGTACTCATATTGACATTCTTAGCTATTCGGATGCCGATTAGGCGGGTTGCACTATTGATCAAAAAAGCACAAGTGAAACTTGTCACTTTTTAGGCTTTACTCTTGTGTCATGGTTTAACAAGAAACAAAATTTCGTTGCACTATCCACCGTCGAAGCCGAATATATCGCTAGTTGTTACGCTCAAGTTCTGTGGATGAAATAAACTCTTAGCGATTACCATTTAACATTTGAAAATACTCACATTATGTGTGATAACACTAGTGCTATAAATTTGTCAAAAAAAAATCACATCTTGCACTCTCGCACCAAATATATTGAAATTCGACATCATTTTTTTTGAGATCATGTACAAAAAGGTGATATTTACTTGAAATTTATTTGTGCCAAAAATAATTGGCAGACATTCTTACTAAACCTCTAGCTCTCGATAGATTTTCATATATCAGAAGATGTTTGGGTATTATTGATGAATCTGAAATTTGTGACTAAATTTATTCTATATGCATGATTAAACTGAAATTACATGTGAATTATTTTTTTTGTATTTCGTTCGACCCACTGATCGACCGAACATACACTTTCAGTCATACAAGAGTCCATCGAAATCAACTACAACTCATTTTTTTTCTTTGCTGTTTCAGTCGACTATTTAAACTTTTCTGTCGACTTACGGATCAACTGAAACAATTGTTTGGTTGACCATATGTATGATCGAAACTCATTTTTCGGTCGACCAGCAGTCAATTGAACCTTCCTGCAGCCTCCTCTTTTCAAACTTGTAGAGTTTCGATCGACCACAAAAGTTCGATCGACTGAAATGCTCGCGTTTCAGCTTCTTTAAACCTCATTTTTATCCCTAATTTTTCATTTCAAAACCTAAAATTGCAATCTCTCTCTCTCTCTCTCTCTCTCTCTCTCTCTTCAATCATCCAAAAATCTTCAATTTCTTCCAACTTGCTTCAAAATTTCCACAAATCTACTATTTCAGTCAACATTCACATAAAAAATTCGAAGTTTTATCTTCCATTTTGTCAAGAAAAATAAAAAAAAACCTAGGTTTTGTTCAAGAACTTGAAAATCTTAATTTTTCTCTAAAAAATCCGTTGCAAATCCAATCAAATCATTGACATACTTCAAAGATTTGTATCCTACTCATTTCCTATCAATTCCCACTTGCTTTCTCACCAAAAATTTCGAAAAACTAAAAACTCTCTCACTTGTTCATAAAATTCGAACCTACAATGCCTCCAAAGAAGAAATCGAAGAAGAGAGAAGATAGTTCGTCCAACGTTGAAGTTGCCCGACCGATTCACCGATTGTCCAATTTTAATCGATAAGTCTATCGACTTTTTCGACTTCTATATTAAAGCTCCATCTTTTCGTATAGAAGAATATTTTGAGGGAATTGGATGGAAAAATATGGTTTCTATTTTCGAGAATGCTTACCCTAGGTTAATTCGAGAATTTTATCAAAATGTCACTTTTTATTCGGACCACGTAACTTGCACGATCAAGGATAAACGCATTTCCCTCGATAGACCCACTATTCGAAAAATCCTTGGTTTAGAAGCTTATGATAACTATGTCTATGTCCAAAATTATCTCGTTGGGTTTGCCGGTTATAATGAACTTGAGGCTTGTGGTCGTGTCACCGACCGACCCTTAACTATCAAAATGATTTTGAATCTAAATCATCTTACAATCTTGTGCAAAATTCTCCATCGTGCGATTGCACATATCATTGTCCCTTGAAGTGGCCATTACGAAGAGGTTCATCACCTCGACTTGTTCATCATTGATTCCCTTTTTGTCAGTCGAAAATTGGACTTCTCTTAGGCTGTGTTTGATAAGCCTTTATTTCCATAGAACTTGGAAAATGAATTCCATTTTCTTGGTTTTTGTGTGTTTGATAGGGT
>CAIGRB010064657.1:6150-55118 GCA_903798255.1 Fraxinus quadrangulata
ATTACAAAGATCCTTACGTAGTAGGTTTTAATCACTTTTATTTCGATAGGCATCGTATTTAATCTCTAGGCAATCCTTTCGTAAGTGGTTCCGCAATCTTCTCATTTGATTTCACATAATCTATGGAGATAATGTCATTAGAGACTAGTTGCTTAATGATATTATGTCTGTGATGTATATGTCTATATTACCATTATACATGCTGCTTCGAGCCTTTGCAATAGCCGATTGACTATCACAATATATACTTATTACAGTTACTAGCTTGGGCCAACATGGAATATCTTCCAAAAGATTACGAAGTCATTCTGCCTCTTCTCCAGCTTTATCCAAAGCAATAAACTCTGATTCCATTATTGATCGAGCTATACATGTTTACTTTGTAGATTTCCATGATACAGAAGCTCTATCAATGATAAATATATAACTACTAGTAGATTTGAAATCCTTCATGTCGGATATACCATCAATGATAAATACATAACCACTAGTAGACTAGAAATTCTTCATGTCGAATATCCAGTTCGCATCACAATATCCTTCCAATACTGCAGGATATTTTGTGAAATGTAATCTATAGGTTGAGGTATACTTCAAGTATCTAAAAATCCTTGTTAAAGTCTTCCAATGATCATTGCTTGGATTACTTGTGAATCTACTAAGTTTATTCACAACATATGATATATCTGGTCGAGTGCAATTCATAATATACATTAGACTGCCTATAACCTGTGAATACTTTAGTTGTGACACACATTCACTCGTATTTTTGACTAAGTGTAAACTTAGGTCAATAGGGGTTTTTGCAGGACTTTCCTCAAGTATATTATACTTTTTCAGTATACTCTCAATGTAATGAGGTTGAAAAATTATGATTTCTTTTGGTGTTTTAGAGATCTTAATCCATAGTATCACATTAGCAACATCCATATCTTTCACATCAAAATGCTTCGTTAGCATTCTTTTGGTGTTTAGCATTAGTTCATAACTATTTATCATTGTCAACATGTCGTGTACATATAGACATACAATCACATAGGCATTTGGTGTATGTTTTATAAATACACACTTATCACACTCGTTTATTTTAAATTCGTTTGACAACATCGTTTTGTCAAACTTTTGGTGCCATTGTTTAGGAGCTTGTTTCAATCTATATAAGCACTTAACGAGTTTACAAATTTTGTGTTTGTGATTAGGAAAGATGAACCTTTTGGGTTATTCCATGTATAACTCATCTTCTAACTCACCACTTAAGAATGTCATTTTCACATCCATTTGATGAATCTCAAGGTTTTAATCTAGTCACGGGTGAGTAGGTATCAAAGAATTCAAGTCCTTCTTTTTACCTATATCCTTTAGCAACCAATCTAGCCTTATATTTATCAATTGTTCCATCTGATTTAAGTTTCTTCTTAGAAATCTATTTACACCCTAAAGGCTTATTTTCGGGAGCTAAATCAACCAACTTCCAAGTATGGTTCTATTGATAGCTTCTTTCAATACGGTGCTTTCGGTGTAAATATGGCTTCATTGAAAGTTTTTGGATCATTTTCTACCATATATGTTAGAAAATCTGGGCTAAACAAAGTTGATATTCTTGCCCTTTCACTATGCCTTAGTTCTTCCTCATTTAAAATATCATTTGTAGTATTATAAGTTCTTTTATTTGAACTTAAACTTTCGTTATTTTTACATGGAAAAAAATTCTCGAAAAATGATGCATTTCTAGATTCAATTATGATTCCCTTACGTATATCTTGAATTTCAGATTTATGTACAAGGAATCGATATACATTACTATTATTGGCGTATCCAATAAATATGCAATCAATCATTTTTGGACCAATCTTCACTTTCTTAGGCTTAGTGATTTCAGCTTTAGCCAAATACCCCCACACTTTCAAGTGTTGGTAGCAAGGAGGATGACCTTTCCATAATTCAAATGGATTATCTTCCATTTTCTTAAGGGGTATTCTATTAAGAATACTATTTATCATTAAAATAGCTACTTCCACAAGTTTTGAGGCAACCTCGAACTCAACAACATGACGTTCATCATTTTCTTAAGAGTTCAATTTTTGCGTTCAGCAACACCATTGACTGAGGAGAGTATGGTGCAATGGTGCTGTTGTTTGATAAATAATTCCATATTCGAAATAGAATTCTTCAAACAGTGTCACGTATTCACCTCCTCTATCACTACAATTATTCTTTATTCATGTATCAAGTTGAATTTCAACTTCTGCTTTATAATGCTTAAAGGCAATCAATGCCCCGTCTTTACTTCTTAAAAGAAAGACATAACAACCTACCATTCTCTTAAGTTTCCGACATAGTTGCACTCGAAAACAACTGCAGATAAATTCGTATCTTTTATCCTTTCAGAAAGGGTATCTCTTTCAATTATGCTAGCATGTGCATTTTTCTTTGGTTTTCGACACTGACTTTAGCGATGTCCGACCTTTTCACAGTTGTAGCAGTTTCCTTTGAACTTTTTGACCTTCTTGGAGTTGTCTCTTCGCAATGCCTCATCGGAGAACTTTCGCTAATTGTTAATAACCTTCGAGTTGGTTTCAACAAAATTTGCTCCAATTTGGACAATAGGCCTTCTATCAGATTTCTTATTATCTTCTTCGATCGTCAAGTGGACAATCAACTCTTCGAAGTTCATTTCCTTGCGTTTATGCTTAAGATAGTTTTTGAAATCTCTCCACATAGGAGAAAGCTTTTCGATGATAGCAGCAACTTGGAAAGATTCACTCAATTCCATTTTCTGGACATGAATGTCATATAGTAGAACTTGAAGTTCTTGTACTTGACTAATCACCATTTTGGAATTCATCATCTTGTAGTCCAAACATTTGCTGACTACGAACTTCTTGAAAGCTCAAGATTGACTAACCAAGATGGGGTGAATTGGTTACAAAACCTTTTTCATTAAAAACTCAATTTTAATATAATAAGCAAGCAAATAGTAGAAGAAAACTAAACACAAATAATCAAGTAAGTGGAACAAAGTAATTTGCACAAAGTAAAAGCGTTAAGTAAAAGGAATAGATAGTGCAAATAATATATTTATGGAGGTTCGATTCAATGCAATGATCTACGTTCCACGTTACCAAGTTTTTCAGTACGAGCAATGCCTTTTTCACTATGTTGATTGACTTATGGTGCAATCCAACCCTTTACAACGCTTTCGGTGACTTACAAACAAGAAGCACCGATTATTTTTTACAACGTTGAGTTATCTGGGACCTCAACACGATCCACAATTCAAAATAAGTTTACAAGTGAAATATTCTCTTCTTAGTAAATAATGAATACAATGTTAAGTATAAAAAGAGAAGTAGGCAAACACTTTAATGGATAACAATGAATGAAGCACAAGAGTTTGGTGTGTAGATCTTTGATGTATAAAATAATTTTCAAGATTAATTTTGATCAAAGATTTTACAAGAGCAAAATGATTTGATAATAAATAATATGAGAGATCAATGTTAGCTCAAGGAGTAAATTTGTTTTACAAATGGTAGGTGAGTTGGTATTTATATTAGTTGAAAAACACCAAACTTTCTATCAAACCGGACGACCCAAACTAGCCGCTGAATAACTCTATCAGAATAGTAAAAAAACTGACCGTTGCTAGCAAACCAAACGCCCGATTGACCAGAGTTGGTTATGGTCGTTTTTCTTTTTTTCTTTTTTTGTTTGCAATCAATGATGTTTTTACCTAATTGTTCAAAATAAGTTTGTTTTGATAGTTTTCAAAAAAATAGGTTTGAAAAACTTCCCTTTGAATAATAATTTTGTGCAAACATTTTCGTTACGTAAAATTTGTCGTGTACGAGAAAACCATTACTTGAGCTCACATTGTGTCATTGTCAAGAATTAAAGTACTTTAACTTTACAACCGAGCCAAGAGAAATTTACTTACAAAGTCTTTGATTAATTTAGCGTGAGTGCTCGATTTGTTGCTTGATTTGAGATGTCGCAAAGCTTGTCTCCATGAGTGCTAGATCAATCTTCATTTGAGCTTCCTTGATTGACACCTTCTCGTTCAATGGTTTTGACTCAATTTGCCAACATGTAATCAATTTAAAGATTAAATTAGAGACAAACATAAATTGTTTGTTGTAATCAAAACATACGGTTTGACCATAGGTCAAAAATTTCTCCATTTTTGATTATGACAAACATTAGATGATTTGTAATAGAAAGAATACCTCATATAATTTTCACAATTCAAACATTTGCAATTATGTTCCCCTTATGTTTTATAGATCAAGAATTCTCCATTTCTCATTCTCATTAAGCATTCAAATCATCGTTAAAATCATGTTGAATATAATTCAAACCATTGTTATGCAAATCATAAAATCATCTAATATGTTTTCCCCCTTTTGGCATAAACAAAAAGAACAGGACATAAAAAAGCATAAGCAAAACATAACGGAATGAAATCTTAAAATCATGGAGAATATAATTTAAACCGAAATATTCAAAGACATGAATTAAAAGTAGAAAAATATCTAAAGTAAAAACAAGGAAGGATAAATGCTTGATAAAATGAGAATGATCAAAAACTAAGACTCCAGAGGAGGAGGAGGAGGAAATTCGGCATAAAAGTGAGCATAGGAGTTCTACTAAACTTGCATGGTTTCCTGTTGAGTGAGCACTCGTTGAAACCTTCCACCGAGACCATCAACCGTGGATGCAAGAGAATCAATACGACCATTACACATGTTGTAGTGATCCTTGGTGAATGTTAAGCCACTAGACGAAGAATGAGTACTTGGACCATGTTGGGGAGTGGGTGGTATATCTGTATCTTCTTCTTCATCTTCATCACCGTCAAAGGGTAGAGTCGGTGGACCCGAAGTGGGTTAGAACCCTTTCATGTGTGCAATCCATTGACCGTGTTCTTTTACTATTTTTGTGCGTTTAAGTGTTTGAATGTTGATGATGTCGGTGGGTTTAGGTGAGATGTATGCTTCATCATCTAACGCAATGCAAAAATTTTGGTAAGAAGCATGCCTTATGGTAAGGCCTTGACAGTTCATGTGGAGTGCACAAGTTTCATAAGGCCTATAACAATGGTTGGAAAATTAAGTTTTCTACCGACAATAAGGGAGTTGAGAAGGAAGAGATAAAAAGAGCTCACTTCATCTCGATGGCCTTTCTAGGGAAGAATGACATTTGCAGTAATGTTGTGTAAGACCTTGCATAGAAGAGATAATTGATGTGCACTAACTTTGGTGAAATTTTAAAAAAATTTCCTAGTAACGCGACGACAAGCCTTGGTAGAGGCATAGTCATCGAGCTTGGGATGAGTTTTGTGTAAAACGATTTGAGTGCTATATTCTTCAAGTTTCAAGAAGTCATGAATGAGTGCTTTGTTTTTAATAACACATTTATTTTTAACTAAACAAGAAATTTCATTTGAATATGAAATCACCATGCTATGATAAAATTCTTGCATAAGACGAGCGTATGTATTTTCTTCCAATGTGAATTGAAATCCAACCCAATTTTTCAAAAATTTCCTCAATGTGAAAAGCAGGTGCTTCAATGGTAAAATCGGCAAAATCAACGCTCTTACCAATTAGAATGGTGATTTTGCAAAAGGGTTGACCGACACCTCGGGCTCCAAATCCATTTCCTCGTCAAAAGAAGGTAGAGGAGAGCATCGTACTGTACTCTTGAAGCGTTTTCCTTGCTTTTAGAGCTTACCATGAGTGAGAGATGAAGGTATGTGTTATAGATCTAGGGTTCGAAAATGTTGGGGGAAAATGAATATTTGGATATGAAAAGTGAAATTTTGTGAGAAATTTAGATGTAAAAGTGATGGATTTTGTAAAATCAAGTGTAATAGAGGTTTTGAGGTGTGAAAATAAGTTATGGAGAAGAGATTTAGGAAGAAAAGTTGAGGAAAAAGGTAAAAAGTGATGGGAAAAAAGGCTGAATCAGACGTCCGGTTCAGCCATCTGGACGTCTGGTTTGATAGAAAGTTCTTCTGCCAAAATTGGACACTGATCCAAACGATCCAGTTCTGAACCAGACATCCAATTCCTCGTTTGAATCACCTGAAAGAGGATATGAAGCATATAAAAGGCACATAATTTTTAATTATGCACTTCATTTTCATTGATTATGCCTAAACCTCTTCTAATGAAGGTAAAACGGTCGAGTGCAAGAAACTTTGGTGAAGATGTTCGCCAATTGGTTTTCAGTATCGACAAACTCTAACATGTTGTCACCTTTTTTAACATGATCTCCAAGAAAATGATGTCTAATTTCAATATACTTAGTTAGAGAGTACAAATGAGACTTTTAGACAACTTTATAGCACTAGTGTTATCACACATAATAGGAATATGATCGTAACATAAATGAAAATCATTAAGAGTTTGTTTCATCTATAGCACTTGTGCACAACAACTTGTGGTCGAAATATATTCGACATCGACCGTAGATAGTGCCACGAAATTTTGTTTCTTGCTAATACTAGAGCAAAACCTAGAAAGTGGCAAGCGCCGCTAGTGTTTTTTCGACAAATTTGACATTCGGCCCAATCGGCATCCGAATAGCTAAGTAGGTCAATGTGAATATTTTTAGGATACTAAAGTCCTAAGGTTCGAGTCCCACTAAGATACCTAAATATTTTCTTTATGGCTTTAAGATAGGATTCCTTAGAATTTGATTGAAATCGAGCACATAAGCATATACTAAACATAATATCGGGTCTAATAGCGGTTAAATAAAGAAGGGATCCGATCATACCTCGATATTTAGTGGTGTCAACGGAGATACCTTGATCATCTTTGTCAAGCTTTACGGATGTGCTCGTTGGAGTATTCATTGGCTTTATATCATTCATATTGAACCTCTTCAACATGTCTAATATGTACTTACTTTGATTTATGAATATGCCATCACATGTTTTTTTAATTTGAAGTCCGAGAAAGAACTTAAGTTCTCCCATCATGCTCATTTCAAATTCCATGCTCATGTTTTTCGAAAATTCTTCACAAAAATGAATATTTGTTGCTCCAAAATAATGTCATCTACATAAATTTGAACAATAAGTATATCTTCTTTATGGAATTTAATAAAAAGAGTAGTCTCCGCCTTTCCAATTGAAAAACCGTTTGAGAGTAGAAATTTGTTCAACCGTTCATACTAAGCTCTAGGAGCTTGTTTTAGAGCGTAAAGAGCTTTTCTTAGTTTAAAGACATGGTTTGGAAATTTGTGATTTGTAAAGTTGGGTGGTTGTTCAACAAACACTTCTTGAATAAATCAATTTTAAAACGAGCTTTTAACATACATTTGATAAAGAGTAAAATTTTTATGATATGCAAATGCAAGAAGCATGTGAATGGATTCTAATCTAGCAACCGATGCAAATGTTTCTTCATAATTAATGCATTTTTCTTGATTGTAACATTGGGCCACTAATCTAGCCCTGTTACGCACAATAATTCCATTTTCATCTCGTTTATTTCTAAAGACCCATTTAGTACCAATTATGATTTGATTATTTGGTCTAGCGACTAAATCCCAAACATGGTTTCTTTCGAACTGATTTAGTTCTTCTTACATTACTAGAATCCAAAACTCATCAAATTCGACTTCTTTAAAAATTTTAGGTTCAATTTGTGAGACAAATGTACAACTACCAAGATGATTTCTAAGAGAAGTTCTAGTAGTGATACATTTTGATGGATCGCCTATTATTAATTCATTTGGATGAGAGGAAATGAATTTCTATTCCTTTGGTAATGTGGGATTACTTTGTGCTTCGGTTGGCCCTTTCCAACTTTCTTGGTCGTTGCGCTCCTTTGATTGTTCTTCATTAGACACTTCTTTGTTTTGGTCTTGAATATTCATTTGTTCGAAGGGAGTTTCCAAACCTACATCATCATCAATACCTTTCTCACGATCAAGAAGGTTAGTCTCATCAAAAGTGAGATGCATAGATTTTTCAAAAACTTGAGTTCTTTTGTTGAAAACTCTATAAGCCTTACTAGATGATGAATATCCTAGAAAAATTTCAACATTGGATTTTGAGTCAAACTTACCCAAATTATCCTTTGTGTTTAAAATTAAGCATTAGCAATCGAAAACTTTGAAATAGCTAATGTTGGGAATTATATTTTTCCAAAACTCGTAAGGAGTTTTAATTTTCTTACGACTTACCAAAACTTATAAGGGTTTTAGTTTTCTTACGATTTATAATGTAACATGCGGTGTTGACGGTTTCGGCTAAAAAATACTTAGGTAAATTATTCTCATTTAGCATGATCCTAATCATTTTTTGCAATGTATACCATTTTGTTGAGGAGTTCTAGGAGTCGAAAAATTATTTTCATATTCATTTTCTTTACAAAATTCATCAAATGCAAAGTTGTCAAACTCTCCACCATGGTCACTTCTAATAGTTGTAATAGTGTAGCCCATTTCATTTTCAACTTTCTTGCAAAAATGTTTAAAGGCTTTTAAGGCTTCATCTTTTACACTTAAAAATATGATCCATGTAAATCTTGAAAAATCATCAACGATAATAAAGGCGTAATGTTTACCGCCTATGTGGAAAAGCTGTAAAAGCTTTGTGGTTGAAGAGAAAAATTTTTATTTGAAAGAGCTTTTTACTTGTTTTCCGAATTGACATGCATCACAAATTTTATTTTTTTCAAATTTCAAATTTGGCAATCCTTTTACAATATAATATTTTGAAATTTTTGAAATAAGATCCATGTTAACATGGCCTAACCTTCTATGCCATAAGCCGTGCTTCATCCTTTAACCCAAGTAAACAATGTTCATCATTTTCATATTCAATATTTATGATATAAATATTTTTATTTCGAATTCCTATAAAAATCATCTCTTTTGATGTAGCGTCCTTAATTAGACAATTGGAAGAATCGAATTTTAATTGTAACATTTATCACATAATTGACTAATACTTATCAAATTATGCTTGATGTTATCAACTAATAGAACATTTTCAATAGAGGTGATGACCGATTACTAATGTTGCCAATGCCAATAATTTTTCCTTTTGCGTTGTCTCCGGATGTTATAAACCCTTCATCATTCTTTTTGAAATTTGAAAGCAGTGATCGATCTCCGATCATGTGCTTCAAACAACCGCTATCTAAGAACTATTTGCTCTTTGCTTTCTTTGGTACCTACAAGTACAATTTAATTTTTGATTTTGGTTATCCATACAAACTTGGGTCCTTGGTTGTTAGTTTTTGGAGATTCTCTAATTCACTTATTTTTATTTTCAAAATATAACTTCTTTTTAGCTAAACAATTAAATGCAACACGTCCACTTTTATTACAAAAGGTAAAAGTGATATTTGAAGTTTTAATAAATATGTTTTTGAGAAATTTTTGTTTTAAAGAAGGTTTGAATTCGATTCCTCCTTTGCGAAAAACACATTTTTTGATTTCCAAGCATTAAATCAAAATTCTTCTTTCATTCGGTGAATTTATAAATGATTTTCGTCAAATCTTCAACTTTTTCTTTAGAAAATTGTTTTCCTTAACTAATACATTTTAATCAACATTTTTTTTTTCCAAAATCTTCTTTACTTCATCTTTAAATAAAGAGTTTTTCTTTTTAAAAATTGAGTAGCTCAAAGCAAGTTTTTCAAAATTTTCAAGTAAATCATTATAAGAACTTGATAATTCATCATAAGAACATTTTTCTTTTGAACTTACCTCATCTTCAAGTGTCATGAAGCACATGTTGGCGATTTAATCTTGACTATCACTTTCACTTTGGTCTTCATCATCACTATCGTCCCAAGTAGTTTTGAGTGTCTTTTTCTTGATATTTTTCTTTTTGTTCGGGCATTCGGTTCTTTTGTGACCGAGTTTATCACACGCGTAGCAAATGATTTTTTTTTGCTTCTTTCTTCTCATTTGTCGTCCTTCTTTTGAAATTTTCTATTGTTCCGAAATTCTCTCCATTTCTTGACGAGGAGGACTAAATCATCGAGCTCTTCATCACTAATGTTGTTGTTTGTTGATTCTTCTTCGAGTGCCAATTTTAGAGCAATTTGACGTTTTGGAGCCTCTTTTGATTCCTCTTTGCTTTTTCTCGTCTTCTCTTTGATTTTGGCATTGTTGAGTTCATAAGTCATTAAGGTTCCATAAAGTTCTCCCAAGGGATGTGTTCGCATCCTTGGTGTTTTCTATCAACATTCGTACATGACTCCATTCCTCCGAGAGTGACCTAAGCATTTTGCTTACACGTTCACCATTAGTATATTTCCGATCAAAACCCTTTAAACCATTCATAATATTGGTAAATGAATAATCATATTAACAATAGATTCATCATGTTTCATAAAGAAATTTTCGAATTCTTTAACTAACATTTTTAGTTTCTTTAACCTTACTTGTTCCAACGTGTGTAACTTTGAGAGCATGACAAATATCATAGGCCAAATCACATGTGCTAATCCTATTAAATTCATTTCTTTCTAGTACACAATGAAATAAATTTTTGGCCTTAGTATTTAATGATAATTTTCTTTTATCTTCTTCATCGTATTCCTCTCTAGGTTTAGGAATACTTTGATCGGGTCTTCCATCAATCTTAATAGTCTTTGTAGGCACATAGGGACCATATTCAATTATTTTCCAAATATTTTAATCAATAGATTGAACATAGATCTTCATCCTAGCATTTCAATAATTGTAGTGTATGCCATCAAAGAAAGGAGGTCAGTTTGTGGAATGCCCCTCAAGATTTTGAAACATGGTGTTAGGCATTACTCAAAATTGTGAGATCTTTAAAGAGGTGAGTACCTTACTCTGATACCAATTGAAAGCTCAAGATTGACTAACCAAAAGAAGGGCGAATTGGTTATAATTTTTTTTTTTCAATAAAAATTCAATTTTAATATAATAAGCAAGCAAATAGTAGAAGACAACTAAACACAAATAAGCAAGTAAGTGGAACAAAGTAATTTGCACAAAGTAAAAAAGTCAAGCAAAAGGAATAGAGAGTGCAAACGATATAGTTATGGAGGTTTGATCCAATGCAATGATCTACGTCCCTTGTTATCAAGCTCTCCGGCATGAAAAATGCCTTTTTCACTATGTTGATTGACTTATGGTACAATCCAACCCTTTACAATACTTCCAGTGAATTACAAATAAGGAGCACTGATCATTTTAGGACGTTGAGTTTTCTGGGACCTCAATACGATTCACAATTCAAAATGAGTTTACAAGTGAAATATTCTCTTCTTAGTGAATAATGAATACAAGGTTAAGTATAAAAAGAGAAGTAGACAAATACTTTAATGGAAAGCAATGAATGAAACTCAAGAGTTTGATGTGTAGATATTTGATGTATAAATGATTTTCAAGAATTAATTTTGATCAAAAAATTTTCAAGAGCAAAATGATTTGATAATAAATGATATGAGATATCAATGTTAGCTCAAGGAGTATCAAATTAAATGCTCAAAAGTTGTTTTACAAATGATAGGTGAGTTGGTACTTATAACAGTTGAAAAATGTCAAATTTTCTGTCAAACCAGACGACCATCAAGACGTCTGGTTCAGAACCGGACGACCCAAACTAGCCGTTGAACAACTCTGCCAGATCGGTCAAAAAATTGACCGTTGCTGGCGAACCGGACGTCTGGATGACCATAGTTGGTCAGGGTCGTTTTTCTTTTTGTTTTGTTTGCAATCAATGATGTTTTTACCTAATTTTTCAAAATAAGTTTGTTTTGATAGTTTTCCAAAAAACAAAAATAAGCTGGAAAAACCTCCCTTTGAAAAATAATTTTGTGCAAATATTTTCGTCACATAAATTTTATCGTGTACGAGAAAAGTATTACTTGAGCTCGCAAAGTGTAAATGCCAAGAATTAAAGTGATTTACCTTTACAACCGAGCCAAGAGAAATCTAGTTACAAAGTCCTAGATTAATTTGGTTTGAGTGCTCGATTTGTTGCTTGATTTGAGATGTCGCAAAGCTTGTCTTCATGAGTGCTCGATCAATCTTCATTTGAGCTTCCTTGATTGACACCTTCTCGTTCAATGGTTTTGACTCAATTTACTAACATGTAATCAATTTAAAGATTCAATTAGAGATAAACATAAATTGTTTGTTGTAATCAAAACATACGGTTTGACCATAGGTCAACACTTCTTAGTTCCAACATCCTTTGTCTTGTATTTCTTCTTCAAAGAATTCCACAATTCCTTGGCCGAGTTCTTCGAACTATATACTCCATATAGTGTATTGTCCAATCCGTTCACGATATAATTTTTGCCCAGAAAGTCTGAGTGCTTTCATGCATCCGAAGCAATAATCGATTCATGATTATTGTCTCCTTTTTGTACCATCGGTGCAGTTTCCTTCAAAAACTTTACCAAACTTAGAGTGATAAGATAGAATAACATCTTTTGTTGCCATCTCTTGAAGTCCATACCTCCAAACTTTTTATCTTTTTCCCCATGCGGGATTTTAGTATTTTGAAGTGGTATTGCCAATGGCGGAACCACATTGTTTGAACCATTTTAACCCGAAATAGCCTCAATGGTGGCCATTTCTGTTACACAAATAGAAGTTTAACAAAAATAAATCAAAAGAAGGGAATAACACACGAATATGTTTTCCAAAAGATGAAGAGAAAATATTAACATCAAGCACAGACATAGCAAATTTTGTCTTAAAATTGTTGACGACACGAGCTAAATATAAGTGCAGGTGAAAGGATTGTTGTATATCGAACAAACAAAAAGCAAAGTTTAATCCGCAGGAGCGTGATTAAACACTATAAATATGAGTTGGAAATGTAGTATGTAAATTACTAACGAAAGCCAAAAATTAAAACCAAGAAGAAGAAGAAGAAGAAGAACGATCCAAGACAAGTGATTTTCACTCTTTCTTTAAAATAAAATTGCCCTGCAATGGGTGCTCACGGTTCACGACACTTATCTCCCAAGATACAATGATTCAATTTGTGGTAGAAACACTTCAAACCACAAGTTACGACGAACTTTCGACTGAGTTTCTCTCTACAAAGAAGAAAAAGATTTTGAATGAATTTGGAAGTGATTTGCAAGAGTTTTTATGCAATTCTCAATGTAAATATGATATGGGATGCCTAATGGACATCCAGTGGTCCCATATATAGAGGATGATGAGTTGTGAATGAAGTGCCGCGACCCAAACTCAGCAACTCTTACCAAAGATCGCACCATTCACCGTCGCTAGCCAATCGTCATTGTCTTGCTCGATCGATAAGAACAGTGACTTTGTCGCAAGCCTATTGCTTGCCTATCGCTCGAGCGACAGTCCATCATTAGACTAGCAATACACTTAGGCAAATTTTCGACAATTTCATCTATTTTTTCCAACTTTGGACCATAATTTCTCATTTATTTGGAATTGGTTTTAAGATTTCAAATATACCATGATGATTTACTCGATAAGTAGAACAAATTGGTCTATTTACATTTTAAATTTGACCATCAAGTCAAATTCAAATATTTGGACAATGTTGACACGAAAGTTATTTTTCCAATTTTTTTGATTTTGACACTTAACTAAATTTTCAATCTTCTAAACCAATTTTCAACAATTATTCCCCGTTGAAGGCATGATTGGTTGAAACAAATGTATGCAGGAATCCATGAGGAGGTGAAAACAAGAATTATTCTACCGTTCTCAACCCGCTACATAAGGCATTTTCAGATTAATTCACGGTCCCATAAAATACTGCAACATAGATAAGAGCCATTCCTCTGGGAAAGTATTCTCTTGTAAATTATGAGCCAAAAAAGAGACCAAGTATTTCGATGGAATATGAAAGTACGATTTTAACGTTTACATTTAGTATTTCTATCATGTGGGGATTTAGATTCACATATTTAAATAAGTTGGGGGTATGGAATTTTACTTTTAAAAATGGGTGGCCATAACTATATCAATTGAAAGATTAACCAGTACAACCTTAATATTCCTAGTTAAAAATAAATAAAAAGATAAAGTCCTATCTGTACAAGAACAAGAATTATAATAAAATAAAGAAACGACTCCTATCAAAAATTTAATAACTATTCCATCATCAAGTTGGTCAAGTGATATAGGTTACCCATGAACTTAAAAGTACTAGACATAGCAGCATAGGAATTGATGACACTTCTATACACAAGGATCTATAAAACGACTTTTTTCATGTAATATAACACATATTTGAGCTTCATGTTTTGAAAATAAATTTTGTAAAATTTTATTTATTGGAGAATGTACGATTGGAAATTATGAAAGGATTTTGATTTACATGCAAAATTATTTTATTGAGACAACGTATATTTAAAAAATAAATTCAAAGAAAAATGGGCTTTAAAAAATGAAATTCAAATAGGAGTTATTTACGAATTGATGTACCTAGGAAGAGAGAGAAAAATAAATAAAACAGTTTGAAAGAGAGGAAAGGAGAAGAAAAAAGAGAAGGAAATTAGTTAATTTTAATATAATATCATATTATCAATCTGTAAATGATTATGTATATGTAGCATTACTCTAATTTGCGAGATGTACACCACACATAGCCTCTATTTGATGGTCATTATTAAGAAAAAAATAATAATATTTTGAATAGTGATTTTTTGAAGAAACATATTGTGTGGTTAAAAGGTAGGGGAAAATATTTGGATTTACATTTAAAATATTCTATTATTTGATTGTATGATTGAAAATGAGTATAAGAATTAAATAATTTTATTTTAAAAAGAGATAGACAGGGACTTACACGCCACTAACACAAGAAACATGGCTTAGAATGATAATTTTGCTTGGTATGGCTGGATGCGTCTTTGGTGGCACATGTCCCATGTATAGTTGTCTTAGCTTGCCAAATAAAACATGGATTAGTTTGTTTCCCTTTTTGTAGTGTAATCACCTCAACCACATAAAAGTGATAATAACAAAAAGAAATGGTGACAATTCTATGAAATTCTTGTCCTCTTAGATTATTAGGAATGGTGTCGGAATCCGATTTCCTAATCAAAGATGACTCATTATAGGATTTTAATCAAGAAGGTAACATTGAAATGGTTGATTAAATATGATTATGAGAGCCCACAAGGGTTAATAGGATCAAAACTCACTGAATAAAGTTTCTGAAAGACAAAAATGCCCCCTCTACTTTTTTTAAAATCTTGTATTTGTAAAAACAATATTTATTTTAATAGAAGAAACCGTTTTACGTGAAAAAAAAAATGAACGTTTGCAATACAAACTAACAGGATATTATTCTCTAGTTTGGTAAGAATTAAAATTAAAATTTTAATCTAAGTTAAAGCTAATAATTAATTTTTCAATCACACATTTCATCAATTTTTATCAAAATTTATGTGATTTCATTTTGATGGTTTTATTGGATGACTGAACAAGCCTTGACAAGCTTTTGAGTCTCCCAGCTCGACATGCATCATGGATTACAGGGGTCAATTTCAATGGTAGCCACTGAACTTTTAGGAAAATCTCAATTCGGCCACTAAATTTTCATTTCTTTTAATTGGGTCATTAAACTTCAATTTTGAATTAAAATTTACCACTCTATCACATTTTATCACCTCTCATTCTTGATAGAAATTTCTTAATTTGCAGCAGTACTCTAAATGATCTTCTATGTAATCATTAAGGGGATCCTATAAATTGGAAAATGGTAAGATAAGGATTACACCAATACCTTTAAAATTAGAAGGTTAAACAATTTATTTCAACACTTATATGGTGTGATGTATTGGTAAGTTGATATGTCATTTAACAGTTACATGGAATATCCGTTGTCGTATGGCTACCAAAAAAGTAGCCATCAATTTGTGAGACGACATGTGACATGATAAAATTAGAAAATAATAATAAAATTTAGTGATCCAATTGAAATTAAATTAAAGTTGAACAATTAAGACAAATTAAAGTTTAGTAATCCAATTAAGATTTTGCTAAAAATTCAATGTCCTCAAATGAAAGTTACCATGGATTCTAGATAGGTTGCATTGATTTCGAAAGGGAGGGATAGACTTGTCTTTTTCACCAAAGATGGGAACAGGGTAGAGTTTTTTTGTCTTCTAGTTAAGAAGCGATGGGATTAGGACCAAATAGAGAGGAGGTGATATTGCAGATGTCTTTATACTCGAGGACAAGACATTGGCACATGGAGAAGGATAGACCCTTCTTATTGCTTGCTATCACCCCTAAATTGGGTTTGTGAGGTTTGTCATGGTTTTCTTTTCTTGTAATAAAGAGGGCAAAATAGTCCTTTCAAAATTTGTACTTTATAAATTCACACACCTGTTCGTTCATCTATTGTCCCCATCTTTTAACCAAAAGATAATATTCATGTCTTTCTTTTCTTGTAATAAAGAGGGCAAAATAGTTCTTTCAAAATTTGTATTTCGTCAAATTCACACCCCTCTTCGTTCATTTCTTGTCCCCATCTTGTAACCCTAAGATAATATTCCACACACCCAACAACCCCTAGCCCTAGACCTACCCCCACCCCACAAACAGGCACTCAGCAAATGCAAAGTCCACCTAGCTAGTGAGTAGTCACAATCTCCGCCATTTCTATATAAACTCATTAGACACCACCATATTTCTTCACAGCATATTTTCTTCTACTAGTGATCCATTATCTTACTTTCCTAGCCCTATAACTAGAACGAGGACCAAAAAACCAATAGTTCGAACAATTGCTTTCTCTCTTTAACTTCCAAACACATCCAAAAACTATGCCTTCAAGACTAATCTCTCAAGCCTTCAGAGCCTACCCCCTCAATCACCCTCACAAGTACTTGGATTTAAATTCCATAAATGAATTACCTGAATCGCATGCATGGACTTCGCCTAGCGACGAACATCCCTCTGCCAAGGGGCCTAATGTCGAATCCGTCCCTATTATCGATCTAAATAACAAGAACGCCATGGACCATATAGGTCATGCATGCAAAAAATGGGGAGTTTTCCAATTGGTTAACCACAATATTTGTAAGAGCTTGCTTGAAGATGTTGAGTTGGAAGGTAAGAGGCTCTTTTCTCTCCCCATGCAGCAAAAACTTAAAGCGGCGCGTTCACCGGACGGTGTAGCAGGCTACGGCGTGGCCCGTATTTCTTCCTTCTTTCCTAAGCTCCTGTGGTCCGAAGGTTTCACTGTTATTGGTTCACCATTAGAGAATGCCCGTCAACTTTGGCCCTACGACTTCCAAAACTTCTGGTACTTTCAAAATACAAAATCTACATTCACATAAATTTATTAAACGAATTTCAGTTTTAGGCCTATTTATATGTTCAACAATATTTTTATTACTTTTGTATCAAATTTTCTTTTCAGTGACACTATTGAAGCTTATCAAAACCAGATGAAAAAGCTATCTGAAAAACTGATGTGGCTCATGCTTGGATCATTGGGCATAACCAAAGAAGATGTAAAATGGGCTAATAATAAAGGAGAATCCGAAGTGGGATGTGCTGCTCTACAATTAAACTCTTATCCGGCCTGTCCCGACCCGGACCGGGCCATGGGTCTTGCACCACATACTGATTCCACAATACTCACCATTCTGCACCAGAGCAACATAAGCGGTCTACAAGTACTCCGGGAGGGCTACGGTTGGGTCACCGTGCCCCCTCATCCCGGTGCTTTAGTGATTCATGTAGGAGACCTTCTACATATATTATCCAATGGTTTGTATACAAATGTTCGCCACCGAGCCGTGGTGAACCGGACCCAACACCGGTTGTCACTAGCCTACCTTTATGGGCCACCCTCAAATGTCAAAATCTCCCCACTTCCGAAATTGGTAGACCACTTTCACCCTCCACTCTTTCGGCCAATAACTTGGAGTGAGTATCTTGGAACTAAAGCTAAGCATTTCGACAACGCACTCACATCAGTACGGGTTTGGGCTCCTCAAAATGGATTTGTCGATACGAACGATCACAACAGTGTTAAAGTTGGTTAGCGACGAGACCTCCACAACAGGTTATGATGTTTTTTTAGCTTTAGCATTTGGAGAATTACTGTATCTATTCATTTTTGTAATGAATTTTTCTTCTTTATTTCGTTAAAATACCGAGAATTATAGTCGTTGGATTCGTAAAGAAAAAGAATGAAAATACGAATGATGTAAAGGTATCCAAACAAAGTCTGCTTATTGGCCTTTTCTCTTTCTGCAGAAAGAAAAAGTGATAAAATTTGCATTTGAATATTAGGCAAAACAACACATGCGAGTACAGCTTGATCACCACACCCCAACTCTTCTGGGATATAAAGCAAATTCTTCTCTTCAAAGAATAAGACAATGATCAAGATAAAAATGGTTAAATCATGGGGTCAAATATTCGAAAAAGATGATGGGGAACAAAAATACTATTAATAGTACCCTGCAAAATGATGGCAAATAATACAAGTACAAAACATAATTAAAAAATTACAAAATTGTACATCATCCTTTACATTATTCTTTACCCTTTACCACGTGGTAACACATTATTGGACAATTTAAAAACTTTAAACAATTTTCTCTTCAATCATTTTTTAACAACACATCAAATGTCAAGAATAATGCACACATAGAGAATACATCTAGCATTTTTGTAAAAATAAATAATTAGCAAAACAAGTTGAGCAAGAATAAGAGCCCATAACTTGTCGCTGTTAAGTTTTTTACGGAGTCCCCATTTGGTAGGGAATAAAATCAAATTTATAGTTAATTTTGATAAAAAATAATAATAATAAAATGTATGATCGAAAAATTTGTGGTCTCATAAAATATATGATTAAAATTAATTTTTAACTTCGACGTAAATTAAAATTTAGATTTTAATCGAAACGAAGAAGGACTTTATATATTTCTCACTCACTCTGTCGTTCTTCATCTTCCAGCAGAGAATTTTTCGGCATTATTGTAACGACACAAGATGACAGTCATCATAATGCACAGCTACACTACTCTGAGTTATATATATTGCTCTCTTGAACCATGTGCACCAATCACCATGACAATATATTACTATTTACTGATGTTAAAGTTTTTACAGTTTTAATTAATTTTTTATACTAGTTTCTAATAAATATTTATAATCTAATTAGATTATTCAGAAAACTATACAGTTCTATACATATGAATAAGCAGTTCATTTATTTACAAATAGTTAATATTTAATAATGAACACAGATACATAGTTTGGATGATTTTATTTAATTTGATTGGAGAAGAAAAAATGCTTTAATTTGACTGGACGAATCAATTGCAGCCGGACAAAATTTTTAAAATCCTCGCCACCTTATATTTTATTTTTAAATGACTACTCCACTTGGCAAGTTTTATTAATGATAAAACTAAAATATAATATAATAAATATAAACATAAACATAAAACTTGCCCCATGTGGAGACAATAATACAATAAATGTTGTTTTGGATACAAATTTATTAATGATTTTTTTTAAAATCCTCGCCACCTTATATTTTATTTTTAAATGACGACTCCACTTGGCAAGTTTTATTAATGATAAAACTACAATATAATATAATAAACATAAACAACTTGCCCCATATGGAGACAATAATACAATAAATGGTTAACTCTTGTTTTGGATACATATTTATAAATGATTTATACATTCATATTTACTACTCATTATTATCCACATATTTTTTGGGATCCATTACTACCCTTCTAATTGAGCCAAAAGAAGTGACATAAATAGAATTGTTAATGATCTAAAGCCATTTTCCAACATTACGAGATTCGACTTTCCTAATAAAATTTTGTAACAATAATAAGGGAGGGATGACCATTTGTTGATCTTGAAAAGACGGGAATGTGTGGCTAACAGATCCCACCTCCACCCTCATCCTTGAGTCAAGTTCTTGCACACTTGGATAAATATTAGGTGCATACGGCCTTCTACGTTAGGGAGAAAGGCATTTGTTGGCACTCTGATGCTCAAGTAAGTCAACATTCAAGAGTGAATATTTAGGGTATGTGATGGATAGTGAACAAAGAGCAAGAAATCATATATATTCGGTTTAAGAGATATTACGAAGTGATTGCGTGTTTTCACTAGTGTATTGGATCATGATAAGTAAAAATAGTGGATTTTAAGTCCAAGTATCGCACACATAAGGGCTAAATATTTACTATTAATTTTTTCCTAATCTAGTTTAAATCAAAATTAATTTAGTAACGAATAATTAAAGTCAACAGTTTATTTTTTTTTTACTAAATTTTACTAAATTAATCTAATCTATGGAAGTTTAACGAGTTTGTGAAGAACTTTTGAAATTAAGTGGTTAAAAATTTCAATTTTACTTAGGTTATTTAACATTTATCTAATCTAAATTCGTTAAGCCCTTTAATAAATAACCGTATTCACATGCTTGGATTTACTACATCTCTATGTAATTTTATAAACATATAAAATCATTTAGTTTTAGTATGTCAATCATGATTGCATAAACAATAAAAGTATCAATCAATTGGTTATCAAAATTTATGTTATTTAACACACGAACTAGAAAAATAAATATCCTCACAATCTCAATATTTAATGCACGAACTAGAAAAATATATATCCTCACAATCTCAATATTGTCCTTAAACCAAGCAATTGGTGATCAATCAATTGAATGTCAATTAAGCACATGACAAGCAATTAAAAAATAAACAAATTGGCATGAAATCTATTGAATTAAACAAACATTAACCTAAGCTACTTCATTCATCCTAACAACAATGAAGTTAGCCAATCCTATTATTGAAATTAAATAATAAAAGGACGAAAAACATCATTGGGTTCAATACAGTGAAAAAAGAAATTAATCCAAACGATTTTTGTACTTTGGCTTCCAAATCCCAATAATGATCTTCAACTCTTTGATTACAATCTTCCGACCAATTGTGCTCTTCAATTTTCAAATTCCAAATTGAAGTACAAATATTGATAAATTTATGCATATGGACGTGTAATTTATCGTTAAGATTATATCTCTAGCCTTCCCCTTTGTTATTCATCAATAATCATATTTCTAAACCTTATTTAGGTTCAATTCTGGGCCCAAAAAGTAAAAAGAATCAGAGTTTAATCATAATTACGAGTTTTGAAAAATTATAATTCGACCCCTAGTTTCACGGGGTGCCTTTCTTCTGGCACAGAAAGGGACACCGTACGATAGTATTATGTTTCGCTAGACTACCTTCTTCCTTTTATTGGTCGTTTTGGGATGAAAGACAATTTGATTACAATTTTTAGAAAGCTTGCAACAGAGAATTTAGATGCATTGAAAGTAAATTGAGTATTGATTGAAGAAAGTGAAAAATTACAATTGATGAAAGTAGAATTACAATTTAGATGCATTAAAATTATAATGGTTGGTACAAAGGGTGAACACCAGTAAGTTTGAAAGATTTTTGAATGACTAATATTTCCTATAATAGCTTGCAGAATAAAAATTTAAGTGATATGAGTAGATGTTTAAATGACGAGAAATCATACTAACTGCTTACAAATACCATAGCTATTTTACAACTAAAATAAACTATTACAATGAAAATGAAATTACAACTCAAACTGAACTAATATTTACAATGTACGGTCGAAATTGGACAAACTACGGCTGTGATTGGGTCAAAGGGCTAAGTAAAGTTGTGGTTCTCGACATTCTCCCCTATTTGTTTTGACGATGTCATCGGTGCCATTGATGCATGATATACTTTAATTAATGGTTTGAAGGGTTCAAGGTCTTTTTCTCTTTCCCAAGTATTCTCCTTACTACTGCATCCACTTTATTTGACCAAGTACTCTTTATGATATTTCCTAAAAGCTCAACTAGTTCGATGGTCCAGAATATCTCCAGCAACCTTCTTTTAGGGTTTTTTGAATTCAAATGTAGGTTGCTTTGGCTCATTTTTGAATGCGTCATCCTTGTTTGCAAAGTATGACTTGAGTGCACCAACATGAAGGACCTTGTGGATTTTTCTCCATGAAGGGAGTGCAACTCTGTATGCGACTCTTCCAATCCTCTTCACGATGGGTAATGGTCCAATATAATTTGGCACCAATGTTGAGTCTTTTCCTTTTGTCGATTTATAACAGTTTCTGTCTGAAAGTTTGACCATTACCAGATCTCCAACATTAAATTCAAAGAAACGATGCTTTAAATCTACAGACTTTTTATACCCTTTTTGAGCTTTCTCAAGATAACTCTTAGCAATTTCAATATTTCATTTCCACTCTTGAGAGAAGTTTTCCACTTGAGGAGACTGGTACTTTAATCGATATCCACAGTATGAGGGAATAGCGGCTGTTGGCCAGTCACAATCTCAAAATGACTCTTATTGGTGGAAGAGCTCTTGGGCATTGAAGCAAATTTGAGCCGCATCCAAAAGTTTCACCCAATTTTTCTGCGAAGTAGAGATAAGTGTCGAAAATATTCTTTCAGTATAGAATTGAAGTGCTCTGTCTGTCCATTGGATTATAGATGAAAAGTAGAACTTATGCTCAAAGTTTGAACAACTCAATCCAAATTATGCCAGTAAATCGAGAATCCCAATAGCTGATGATGTCTTTAAGAAGTCCCTAGTATTTGATAATATGTTTGGAGAAGAGTTGAGCTATCTCTTCAGCTGATACATATTTGGGCGCTACGATCAAAGTTACGTACTTTGATAGACGGTCTATCACGACGATGATGATGCCAAAATTCTCAACTTTTGACAATCCAATAATGTAGTCCATCGATATACTCTCAATGGCCTAGCTGGAATGGAAAAGGGCTGAAGCAAGCCTATATTTTTCAGATGATCTGTTTTATCTTACTGACAAATAAGACAGGCTTTCACATGAGTTGCACCGTCATCATGCATTTGAGGCCAATAGTATACACGTTGTAGTAGTGCAAAAGTACGTTCCTTTCTAGGATGCCCTGCTCAAATCATGTCGTGACATTTCGTAATTAGTGATTTCCTCAAATCTCCGTCCTTAGGACCATATAGACGGTATCCCTTAGTCTTCACTAGGCCCCTATTGATCTAAAACTGACGAGTTTTGCTCTACTTGATAAGATCGATCAAATATTGAATAGTCGGGTCCTTATCCAAAAGTGCCCGAATTTGGTCTCTTGTATTTATGGTAACCGTGCTCCTTGAAAAAGCAGCCATATAGCAAATGGTAGCCAAGTTGGCCCGTCGACTAAGAGCATAGACAATATGATGACTAGAGCCAGGACGATACTCTAGCATAAAATTGAACTCTAAAAGAAGTTTCTACCAACGAGCCTATTTGCTTGATAGTTTCGGTTGGGACATGAAGTGACTAGCCGCAGTGTTATCTATCTTTACAATAAATGGAGACCCAATCAAATAGTGACGCCATCCTCTATGCAATGGACTACCATCAACAAATCATTTTCGTGCGCCAAGTAACGACATTCTATTTGGTTTAGCTATCGGCTCTCATATGCTACTGGATGTCCTTGCATAAGGACTTCACCAAGTGTAAATCTGAAGTATCAGTATGAACTTCGAATGGTTTAATCATATCTGGTAAGGCTAACACCAGGTTCGTCCACATAGACTTCGTCAACTTTTTAAAAGCAGTTTGGCATTGGGATGACCAGTCTCAATCATTTTCCTTTTTTGTCAATTCGGTAAATGGCAGTGCAATTTCTGAGTACCCTTTCACAAATCTTCGATAGTAATTGCATAACCTAAGAAACGAACATACATCATGGACATTCTTCGATGGTTGCCAATCTTTGATGGTTGTAACCTTCTTCGAATCCATGCGTATTTTACCTTAATCGATGATGTGACCTAAGAAACTAATAGATATGTGCGCAAATGAGCATTTAGACGATTTGGCATAAAATTCATTCTCTCGTAGCCAATTGAAATCTGCCTTACATGTTACACATGTCCCTCCAATATTTCGCTATAGATTACTATGTCGTCCAAGTACACTACCACAAAATCATCTAGGAACCCATGAAGTACCTGATTCATCATCGTACAAAATGTTACTAGAGCGTTTGTTAAGCCAAAAGACATCACTTTAAATTCAAAGTGTCCATATCTTGTTATCATTGTAGTCTTTGCTTCATCTCCCTCTTTGATCCAAACATGCTAGTATCCTGACCAAAGATCAATCTTTGTATAATGTCTCACCTAGCTCAGTCGGTCGAAGCAACCCGCGACTAGCAAAATATGATATCTATTCTTCACATTGATTTTGTTCAAGGCTCGATAGTCTCAACACATATTAAAAGAACTATCGACCTTTTCTAAAACAACACGGGACCTCCGTATGATGATTTCGCAGACAATAATCCCACTTTTCAATATTTTCCCAATTTTTTCTGAAGCTCTCCAAGCTCAGGCTGAGACATATGGTAGGTTGCCCTGGTGGAACGTTTGGTGCTTGAAATAAGTTCAATCTCATGATCAATCACCTTTCTTGGTGGTAATTTCTTTGATAACTCATCCGACATGATGTCCTCAAATTCCTGAATAAGCTTTTTACAGGTTTTGAAATAGGGCTAATCACCTCTTCGATCTCTTCTAATCGAAGAGTGCACAAAATGATGGTTCAATTCTTTTCAAACCCTTACCAAATTGCATGGTCGGGATACTCTTCTCGCCCATCTTCCCAACTTGTGCAGTGACAACGCACAGTTTACTACCCATGATCATTAACAAATCGAAATATGGAAACACTCCTATCTTAGTATCCTGAAAATTCTAATCCCAGAATAAGCTAGAAGTCATCCATCTGAATTGCAGATAAATTTGTCCTTTCCTTGAAAGGACCCACTTTGATTTACACAGATTTCGCTACTCTAGCTATTGGTTGAGCAGCGAAGTTGATTGTTTTGACCTTCCCACTACCTTTTTCCAGAAGAAGTTCGAGTCGCTCCACTTTGGTATTTGCGAGGTAGTTGTAGGTAGCACTAGTATCTACATTAGGCCTTTGGTCCTACAAATACGAGCCTTCAATTCTTCCATCATTACCTCTTTCGAGGGAACATCATCATTTTCAGTAGCCAGGGTGGATAGTATATTGCACCGATGTGAGAATGCACCAACTACATCCTCATCCTCTTCGGAGTTGGTCTCATCGTGACAACTAGCTTGTGGGACATCTTGCTTTGAACTCATTCCAATACTTGCTAGTTGAAAATATGCATTCACCATCCATTTCTGAGGGTACTTCGACATCCGATGAGATCCTTCACATAAAAAGCACATCAATTTAGGATTGGTATTAGATCTGCCCTCTGTTACTTTTCCTTTGTTCCATTTGTTGTTGCAGCCACCGTTATAATTTTCTTGACGTTTGTTTTGATAATTTTCGTGAAGGATACTCTGGTAGGTGCCTTGATAGGCTCCTCCCTTATTATGAGAGTAATGCTCTCCCTCATTTGAGTTCGAGTTGGGTGCTTCCATCTCCAATAGCTTGACTATTCCCTTAAGGGCGATCTTTTCTTGAATCCGGTTGATAGTCACTTAAACATTCGATGGCTCCCATGGCCGTGCTCAAATCAGTAACCTTCTATCTCTAAAGTTCAGTGTGTGTCCACAGTTTCAACCCTTCCATGAAGGTGAAGAGCTTATCCTTTTCCGACATATCTTGAATATTCAGCATATGTCTTGAAAAGACTTTTATATACTCCTTATTGGAGCTTGTATGTTTCAGTTCTCGTAGTGCCCGTCATGCCCGATATTCCACATTTTCTAGAAAAAACTACGATCTAATCGCTTCCTTGAGAAGATCCCAAGAATCTATTCTAACTTTGTTGGCCTGAATTTCAGCATATTTACCAAGATACATGGTAGCTGTTTTAACCTTTCTTACTTTGTCTTTGATTGAAGCCATGAGAAGTTCACGACTTCTTTTGCATCGCGTGCCCCTCTGTATGTACACAATTCCGAAATTCTGAGCCTAAGAAAATACTCCTGTGTGAGGACTTGCCCATTGCCAACCGTACATTGAAGTACTCGTAATTGAGCTCTCAATGCTTCCATTTCATCCTGCATGTCAGCCATTGCTTTGTAAGACCTTTGGCTTTCATTCAGTTGGATATGTAATTCACGAATTTCTGTCTCTGCCACCTCGACTTTTTTCGTAAGGCCCTCCACGGCATAGCACAACCTAGTAGTTGTCGCATCAAATGTATCTACTCGCTGTTTCGTATTCTTCTTTTGATAACCTATGACTTATATGATGTTTGATGTAATTAGATCCATAGCTTTATTATCGAGGGTCGTGGTTGTGGCTCTGATACCAACTTTCATGAGGCGTCTTTCTTTTGGCACAGAAAGGGATATCGTGGGGGCTGTAGTCTGCTCCGCTAGACTACCTCTCGCATTTTCTCGATCGTTTCGAGACGAAAGAAAATTTTATTACAATTTGTAGAAATCTTGCAACAAAGAATTTAGATGCATTGAAAGTAAATTGATCATTGATTGATGAAAGTCGAAAATTACAATTGATGAAGGCAAAAAAATTACAATGGCTGGTACAAGGGGTGAACACCAATAAGTTTGAATTTTGTTGAATGACTAATACCCCTATAATAGCTTACGGAACAAAAATTTAAGTAATAGAAGTAGATGTTTAAATGACGAGGAATCATACTAAATGTTTACAAATATCAGAACTATTTACAACTTAAATAAACTATTACAATGAAAAGGAAATTACAACTTAAACTAAACTAATATTTACAATGTGCGGTTGAAGTTGGACAAATTGCAGCTGAAATTGGGTTAAGGGGTTAAGTAAAGCTGTGGTCCTTGACACCTGGACTTTAGTTATGAGATCTTACAAGTATAGGGACTACAATCGTATAGTTTTTGAAAATTGGGGACTATCGCTGCAAATACCTATATTGCGATTGCACCTTCTTTCATTGTTGCAATTGCAACAACTTGAATGTTTACTATTTTGTTAGTTTGGTCCTCAATTTCTTTTAATTGTTTGTCTCATGTCCTTTATTTGCACTGCAAGTNGATCAATCTTTGTATAATGTCTCACCTAGCTCAGTCGGTCGAAGCAACCCGCGACTAGCAAAATATGATATCTATTCTTCACATTGATTTTGTTCAAGGCTCGATAGTCTCAACACATATTAAAAGAACTATCGACCTTTTCTAAAACAACACGGGACCTCCGTATGATGATTTCGCAGACAATAATCCCACTTTTCAATATTTTCCCAATTTTTTCTGAAGCTCTCCAAGCTCAGGCTGAGACATATGGTAGGTTGCCCTGGTGGAACGTTTGGTGCTTGAAATAAGTTCAATCTCATGATCAATCACCTTTCTTGGTGGTAATTTCTTTGATAACTCATCCGACATGATGTCCTCAAATTCCTGAATAAGCTTTTTACAGGTTTTGAAATAGGGCTAATCACCTCTTCGATCTCTTCTAATCGAAGAGTGCACAAAATGATGGTTCAATTCTTTTCAAACCCTTACCAAATTGCATGGTCGGGATACTCTTCTCGCCCATCTTCCCAACTTGTGCAGTGACAACGCACAGTTTACTACCCATGATCATTAACAAATCGAAATATGGAAACACTCCTATCTTAGTATCCTGAAAATTCTAATCCCAGAATAAGCTAGAAGTCATCCATCTGAATTGCAGATAAATTTGTCCTTTCCTTGAAAGGACCCACTTTGATTTACACAGATTTCGCTACTCTAGCTATTGGTTGAGCAGCGAAGTTGATTGTTTTGACCTTCCCACTACCTTTTTCCAGAAGAAGTTCGAGTCGCTCCACTTTGGTATTTGCGAGGTAGTTGTAGGTAGCACTAGTATCTACATTAGGCCTTTGGTCCTACAAATACGAGCCTTCAATTCTTCCATCATTACCTCTTTCGAGGGAACATCATCATTTTCAGTAGCCAGGGTGGATAGTATATTGCACCGATGTGAGAATGCACCAACTACATCCTCATCCTCTTCGGAGTTGGTCTCATCGTGACAACTAGCTTGTGGGACATCTTGCTTTGAACTCATTCCAATACTTGCTAGTTGAAAATATGCATTCACCATCCATTTCTGAGGGTACTTCGACATCCGATGAGATCCTTCACATAAAAAGCACATCAATTTAGGATTGGTATTAGATCTGCCCTCTGTTACTTTTCCTTTGTTCCATTTGTTGTTGCAGCCACCGTTATAATTTTCTTGACGTTTGTTTTGATAATTTTCGTGAAGGATACTCTGGTAGGTGCCTTGATAGGCTCCTCCCTTATTATGAGAGTAATGCTCTCCCTCATTTGAGTTCGAGTTGGGTGCTTCCATCTCCAATAGCTTGACTATTCCCTTAAGGGCGATCTTTTCTTGAATCCGGTTGATAGTCACTTAAACATTCGATGGCTCCCATGGCCGTGCTCAAATCAGTAACCTTCTATCTCTAAAGTTCAGTGTGTGTCCACAGTTTCAACCCTTCCATGAAGGTGAAGAGCTTATCCTTTTCCGACATATCTTGAATATTCAGCATATGTCTTGAAAAGACTTTTATATACTCCTTATTGGAGCTTGTATGTTTCAGTTCTCGTAGTGCCCGTCATGCCCGATATTCCACATTTTCTAGAAAAAACTACGATCTAATCGCTTCCTTGAGAAGATCCCAAGAATCTATTCTAACTTTGTTGGCCTGAATTTCAGCATATTTACCAAGATACATGGTAGCTGTTTTAACCTTTCTTACTTTGTCTTTGATTGAAGCCATGAGAAGTTCACGACTTCTTTTGCATCGCGTGCCCCTCTGTATGTACACAATTCCGAAATTCTGAGCCTAAGAAAATACTCCTGTGTGAGGACTTGCCCATTGCCAACCGTACATTGAAGTACTCGTAATTGAGCTCTCAATGCTTCCATTTCATCCTGCATGTCAGCCATTGCTTTGTAAGACCTTTGGCTTTCATTCAGTTGGATATGTAATTCACGAATTTCTGTCTCTGCCACCTCGACTTTTTTCGTAAGGCCCTCCACGGCATAGCACAACCTAGTAGTTGTCGCATCAAATGTATCTACTCGCTGTTTCGTATTCTTCTTTTGATAACCTATGACTTATATGATGTTTGATGTAATTAGATCCATAGCTTTCTTATCGAGGGTCGTGGTTGTGGCTCTGATACCAACTTTCATGAGGCGTCTTTCTTTTGGCACAGAAAGGGATATCGTGGGGGCTGTAGTCTGCTCCGCTAGACTACCTCTCGCATTTTCTCGATCGTTTCGAGACGAAAGAAAATTTTATTACAATTTGTAGAAATCTTGCAACAAAGAATTTAGATGCATTGAAAGTAAATTGATCATTGATTGATGAAAGTCGAAAATTACAATTGATGAAGGCAAAAAAATTACAATGGCTGGTACAAGGGGTGAACACCAATAAGTTTGAATTTTGTTGAATGACTAATACCCCTATAATAGCTTACGGAACAAAAATTTAAGTAATAGAAGTAGATGTTTAAATGACGAGGAATCATACTAAATGTTTACAAATATCAGAACTATTTACAACTTAAATAAACTATTACAATGAAAAGGAAATTACAACTTAAACTAAACTAATATTTACAATGTGCGGTTGAAGTTGGACAAATTGCAGCTGAAATTGGGTTAAGGGGTTAAGTAAAGCTGTGGTCCTTGACACCTGGACTTTAGTTATGAGATCTTACAAGTATAGGGACTACAATCGTATAGTTTTTGAAAATTGGGGACTATCGCTGCAAATACCTATATTGCGATTGCACCTTCTTTCATTGTTGCAATTGCAACAACTTGAATGTTTACTATTTTGTTAGTTTGGTCCTCAATTTCTTTTAATTGTTTGTCTCATGTCCTTTATTTGCACTGCAAGTCTTCAACTTCTAAAATTGATATCTTGTTCCTTGAATATTAGATCTCATCAACTTCATTTTTGATAAATTTTTGTTCATTTTTATCCATTCTCATCCAATACCAAGTTTCCTAAAAAAATATTCAGCTAAAAAGCATAATTGATTATCAAAATAATCATAAACAACCCCAAAGAATATCTTTGAAATCCTTATCACCAAGCAACCTTATTGTTGAAAGTGTAAAATTATATTACGTTTGGATGAAACCAAGTTTGAGCTTTTATAATAAAAGAAAATATGTGATAACCATTAGATGTCATGGTCTCATCTTAATGGCTCACGAGTTGACATCATAGGATTCAAGAATCACATCCAGCAGTCCAAGGTTAGAGACGACCTTAAATGAATTGAAAAGTGACAACTCTATGTCCTAGGCATGCTACTTAAAAAGTAAATTGAAAAGTTTATTTAAAGTTATCAAATCAATCAGATGTATAAAACTTTTTTAGGTTAGAGCGATGATATGAAAAATGGTTGGAGCGATGTTACAAAAGATTCATTGTGAAATAAAGGCTCGTTGCTTTGGAATTTTGTTGTAACAACTCGTGGCATCTTGCTTATGACATGGATGTTTGAACTCAACTTTTCCCTTCGAATGAGGTACTTAATCCACTTTGGCCTCCCATCTTGATTGTCTTGATTAGGCTAGGTAGGCAAAGTAAAATGGAGTGTGGGCTTTGAGGGCTTTTTACTATCTCTAAGAAATTGTATAGCTCGATCAACGATAGAAATTGCTTTAGATAAAATCGGAGAAGAAGTGGATTGGCTTCGTAATTTTCTCTAGGATATTCGATGTTGGGAAAAAATGGTACCTTATTTTGTGATAATCAATCGGTTATTGCAGGGGCACAAAATAGTATGCATAATGGTAAATTTCAACATATTCGTCGGAGAGATAATACCATTAAACAATTGATATCGAATGGTATAATCTCGATTAACTATCTTAAATCAAAAGAAAACATAGTGGATCATTTGACGAAAGGATTAATGAAAATCAAGTATACCATCTTTTTATGGGAATGGGCCTAAAGCCTATTGAATAGAATTAACATAACGAAAATCCAATATTGTAAATTGGAGATCCCAAGATCTTGGTTCAATGAGACAACTAAGCTATGGAAGATTCAATGTAAAGCACTTACTCTCATTCCTTCAAAAAAGTGATGGAATAGAATGTGTTCAAGGATAAATGTATACTTTTAATGATTCTTTTATCTTGCAAGAAGACAAGAGATGTATTATACTATAGGAGATCACCTATACAGTGTGAAGTGGGGCCGCTTCTATGAGAATTTGAGGCTTAATTCTCTTAAAACACTTATGAAACCAAGAGTTGTTCAGGTACAAAATGAACACAATAATGCGAACCATGAACGGTTTAGGGAAGAAATTGTGTGGGTACTGATGTGTTGGTTTACACCTCCAGCTGAATGGTTCAAGACCTAATGAGATATATGATACGAAAATAAAGGAGATAAACTATGTAAGTGTTAAATTGGGCTGTTGCTACGTGAATTTGATGCTTGAATTCTTTTATAACACTTATGAAACCAAGAGTTGTTCATGGCCAAAATGAACACGACCATGAGAAACGAAATGGTTAGATAAGTTGTTTTAATTTATATGAATGATAGAATGGTTCAAGATACCGCGTTCACCAACTAGCTTAGTAAATTCAATTGTATTCAACTAAAGAAAGTTCAAAACCACAAGACATCTATCTTGAAGCTACAACTTGTCGCATGTACGCCTTTGTTAGAGTCTACATCTCATTTGCATTATGTTGCTCATATCGAGAAATTTTCTTTCATGTGGGGGATTATTGGAATTGGTTTAAAGAAATCAAAAAATTGATTAAATATGACTTTGAAGAGACAACTTTGAGCAAATATTCGGATTTGATCCGATGGTCAAATTACAAATGTAAATAGATCAATTTGTTCTGCTTGTTGAGTAGATCGTCATAATATATTTGGAATCTTGAAACCAATTTCGGATGAATGAGAAATTGTGGTCAAAAGTTGGAAGAAAAATAGAGGAAAAAATGGCTGAAAAAATGACTATCTCCGTCGCTCGCCTATCGCTCGAGTGTCGCTCAAGCGAGGAAGCAGTTGCTCGAGCGATGCCTAGCGATAGGCAGGCGACACTGATTCTATTTTTATCACTCAAGCCAGAAGTCAGCTAGAGGTTAGCGACAACAAGAGTTACTTCTATTCGTAAGGTTGCAAATTTTGGCTCGCAACACTTAGTCTACAACCCGTCATACTTTATAAATAGGACTTTTGGGACGTCCTTTTCGACACACCAATGATATGCAATCATAGCATAACTAAAATTTGCATATATATTGCATAAAATTCTAGTTTTCTTCATTTTTGTATTAAGGGATACGTAAACCAAATTCTAGTTCGTTGTTCTTGTGTGTTGAAGTGCTACTCACCCAAGAAGAAGTCGTTGTATTTTGGGAGTTGATTGCCATAAATTGTTGTACTGCTGTGGGACAAATTCAATTTAAGGAGAAAGTGTTCAACACTTGCTTCGACTTTGAATCCATTTGGAGTTATTCATTTGAAATTTTATTGCCGTTACTCTGCCAAAATTTTAGTAGAAGTTTGATATAGATTCGACTGGCGTTTGTTTGTCACTCCATATACCATATCCATCCAACATATCTATATGCGCTTCTCTATGCAAACACATAACTCACATTATCACGACTCATAATTGTAAATGCAATAAATATTTAGATCAAAGTAACATAAATAAATAACCAATATTTATTTCCCATCAAAATAAAATGTCAATGATAATACTAACGTCCTAATTCTATTAGACAAATATCCCAATAGAACATAGTAAAATGTTCAACCATATTTTACTCTAAAGATATATAGCTCTATAAAATAAAATTCTTTAATTCTCATATTCATTATCAATCACATATTCACTCAATAAAATATTTTACATGTAAACTCAAAATTTTTTCCTACTTTTTAACCACGCATTATTCAAAAAATCACCACTCAAAATATCATTTTATTTTTCAATAATGGCCATCAAATAGAGGCATAATATGTTGGATCTAGTTGTCCATACACCAACGAGTTGCACAACTAAACGATGTTGAATATATAGTCTTCTGTTTGGATTAGTCTAATGAAGGTTCACATATAAAATTGATAAGTGCATTTGTGCACTTATTTAGGCCATGTTACTAAGCTTTTATTTCGCCAATGTATTGAATTCTAATTAACTTAGGTTAATGTTTGTTTGTTTCAGTGTTGGACCCCTTTTTAAACAATTGAAAAAGAATAAGGATTAAATTGCATTAATTGGAAAAATTAAGGCCTTGGTGAAAATATAATTTTACTTGGGCCTTGGACTTGCAATTAAAGTGAACTTCAAAATAAACTGGAGTCTCATGTGGCGGCAGAAGCAGGAAAGATATTGGGTGAAAAAGAAATTTGGCCTCAATGCAATTGAAAAAGGAATGAAAGTCAAAACCAATTAGACTCCCAATGGACAACAAAACTTGGTGGTTGATTGAAAAACACACAGCAGCAGAAAAGAGAGAGAGAGAGAGAGAGAGAGGCAGAAAATTGGAAAGAGGACACGGTAGAGACGGAAGACGGCACCCGCGTAGGGAAGAAAAAATAATTCCAAATTTTTGTGCAATTACTCATCAATAATTGTACAAGAAATTTGAGAATTAATTAGGTTCGTCAATTTATCGTTGACGTCTTTCCATTTTTATTTACTTACATTATGAGTAATTAAACGATTTTAGTGTTAGGATCACGATAATACTTGTATCATGAACTTTTGACTCCTGATTTTATTTTATTTTAGCATTCAAAACTCGTTTTCAATTCTTGAACGATTTTCATGGGTTTATTCTTCTCTGCAATTATATGCACAATGGTTGTACGAGTTTTGTGACTTGTTTTACCTTTGAAGTATTGAAAATAAGTTAAACATAATGTTAACTGTCGTAGAGTTCGATAGTGTTTAAGTATTCATAAATTTTTAATATATTCTTGTATGTTCGCATCCGACATAAAAATATTGCCTTATAATTGAATCGTATTGTCAAATTGTAAGGTTAGGGTTAAAGGAGATTAATAAAAAGAGATTCGAGATCCTAGTGCGCCTTTTATCATTATATTATTCATCAAATTGGATTAATCACATCTTTGCATTGATTTTAGTTGATTGGGTTTTGCATTCATAATTAGACTATGAAATCACAAGTTAATTATAAAAAAATTCACAAGTCTTTCATTGTTTCGGCTAAGGTTAGTTTATTTGAATTTGAACCAATACAATTTATGTAGGTATACTTAGACTCAAAATCAATTTTACTACTTGTTAACGAATCGTGCACTAGTGATGATTTCAAGCTAAAGAGTATTTTCGTTACAAAAAACTACAATAAATAAATAAAATCCCATCACAATCGTGAAACCTTATCGTAAAAATGTACAAAGAGCACGTAAGATGTGAATAATACAGTTCTTACTGAGATCAGCATGAGAAAATAACGTCATTAGAGAGACAGAAAGGTTGTTGTAGAGAAAATGGTGATATTTTATTAATTTCACAGCGTCTTCTATGATAATTTTAGGGAGCATTGAAATTATTGATTTTTTTTTTTTTTTCATTTAAATGAGATTGTGCCATTACTATCTTGTAATCCATTTATATCCACGAATTTAATCCCACCCACCTTCTCAAATTGCCAAATGTGAAATGAAAATAAAAAGTACCAATTCATGATGTTCGCCATTTGAAAAAGGAAAAGTTCTCGAGCTAATCTGTAACAATTTTACTGTTACAAAACATCATAAATCTTCCTATTTGTTGGTCCTCAAATTATCCAAAAGAATCATACAACATTATTCCGACGAGGAGACAATAGGGATAGGAAACTCTTTCTTATATTTTCTCTTCATCAACATCAGTAATTATGATAATGTAGGGATAAAAATAAAAAATAAAAAATCTAAAAGTCGTGAATCTTTATTTATTCCAATGTGAGCAGCATTTCAAGGCTGCAAGTTAGGTGATCGACTTTCTTAGAGGTTGACCAAACCCAAGGGGGTTTGGTTGATGTAGACTGGTCCCCCTTTTGTGGTCGATATGGCTAGTCGACTCAGAGAGTCCCCTTCTCATACTGATCGAAGTCAACCAGCCTTCTTCTTGACTGGTCGAGTGGCCTCTTTGGCAACTAACCTTAAGGTTCGGTGATATTTAATTTTCCTTTAATATTCTGACTGTTAGCATCACACTCAATGAAGAGGCAAAAAATACCTTTTCCCACATCATAGAAAAGGACTTGTGAAAGAAATTAAGAAGGGAGAACGCCTTATAAGCTTGATTTGTACGTCATGCCAACTTGCAACTATAAAAATTGGATTCCATTATCATCTAAAATGGAAATACCGACAAAAAGAGAAGTAAAAAGAACTTGTTGATTAAAAAGAAATTGAATATTAAATAAACTTTCACCAAAAACGGAAATACCGACAAAAAGAAAAGTGAAAGTACTTGTTAACTTCAACAAAATCCACTTATTAGCTTCTATTATTCAAAATTAATAAGTATGTGCCACATAGAGAAATGTGAAGGTCAATATCAAAACTAAGCCACCTTTTCTTTTTCTTTTTCTCTTTTCTTTTTTGTAACCAAAATTATGAAATCCTCAAGACGTCAACTTTACATAATGTTTTCTCAGCTAATTTATTTATTTATTTATTTCCACAAACATAAAAATAAAATGAAATGGCTAGTTTTAGCATGCATGATCTTTTTCTAACTTTTGGGATTTTTTTCTTAAACCTTTTACCTTCTCCTTTATCAATTTGGGGCTATATATGGCCTTAGGAGAGGTTCTTACTTGGCCTTAGCGACAAAGCCTAGACCTTTAAGGCAAAGAGGACCTTGGAAAGTTGCGTTTATTGCACAAGTGACCTCGACTTTAAAGTTTATTCTATCGAATTATTTTTAATATTTATATTTCGCGCAATTCACATTTATTTTATATTTTCAATTGTGCTTGTATCAGTCACCAAAGCGAACCATAAACTCGCCTGGGCCGAACCCTAGATCAAGTGAATCATTTTTGTGCCTTGATTTCATGGTCAGATTGCGTTGATAATGGAATAGTTTGTTATTCTGTAATTGTGGGATTATTATTCTCTATCCCATTTCATCTCGTGTTAGATTAGATAGCCAAACACGTTCTTAAAATTGAAAATCAAAACAGTGCAGAATATGAATTTGTAAATCAGAACACGTACTTAAAATCGAAAGGTGAAGCAACTACACATTCGGCTTTGGTTGTGGAATTTGCAGTTGTATCTTGTGTTAGGTTTTTAGTATTAGTGATTCTGTGGACAAACGAACTAATTAGTAATGTGTAGTAAATGTCAAGGACGTAGGGTACAATTTGTATAAGTTGAGTTATGAAGTCTAGAGTTCGAGCATGAAAAGAGGAGAAACACGGCGCCGCATTTTCACTAACCTATCGCCTGGACACTGCTCGAGCGACAAAAAACAGAATGTCTGTTGCCCGTCTGTCGCTGAGCTCTCGCTCGAGCTACAGTGTATCGCTCGCCTATCGCTAGCTTAATACCGGCAGGTCGATCCGAAAAATCCTAATTTTCCTTTCTAAACATATTTTTTCGGCCCATTCAACCCAATCACTCTCTCATATAAATATCCAAGCCATAGCACAAAAATTGGTAGTTGCTTCATTGTGCTTAAATTGAAAAAAAACTTTCACATTATTAGAGAGATCCAAAAAACACAATTCATCGATTGATTCATCCATATCATTCTTGAGATCTAGCAATCAACTTTTGGGCAAACATCTGATTCAAAAATCCAAAACACATACTTCCTAAATATCCTTAGGAATGTACTTTCTCAGTTGGATTTCAGAAGTTTCTGGAGGTTGAGAGATGTTGGACTACAAGGGCAGGAAGAAGAACCGAAATAGATGATTCCTGAGTATCCACTTGGAAGAGAAAATTGCAGAAGATTGTGAGTCTGGAATTTACAGCAGATCTTGGAAGCTATAGGAGGTAGATCAGGAGATCTATCAGGTTGGTTAGACAGCATCTATCGTAGCAGATCGTGAGTCTGGAGGAACAGCAAATCTTGGAGATTACAGAAATTACAACAACGGAAACTAGTTGAAGTGCTATGCTGGAAATGAACTGTAACTCATGTTGTCTATAGTGAAGGTAACTGACTTGGTCCCGGAGTTTTTAGCCAGTTGGGTTTCTCTGTCATCCAGATATTGGAGATTATAGGAATTACAATGGTGAGAACTAGTGGAAGTTGCTAGGCTAAAAACGAACTGTAACTCACATTGTCTATTGTAGAGGTAACTGGCTTGATCCCAGAGTTTTTACCCAATTGGGTTTCTTCGTCATCATATCGGTGTTCATTATTTATTGCTTTCCATATTACCAACTGTGCTATTCAAACATAGGATAATTGAATTATATGCTTAATCATCTAGAAGCTATTAAAAAGGTGACTTGTTACTTTTAATAGATTAATTCCGCACGTAAGGTCAAACATAGTTAGTAAATCGCGAAATTTCAATTGGTATTAGAGCCTAATTTGATTCATGGCCTTAAATTATCTAGATGCGTAGTACATTGTTAGTCCCGCCATACTTTGATTGCACTAACTATGTCTATTGGAAATTTAGGATGGGAGCGTTCTTAAAATCTATGGATGAACGGATTTTGGTTGAGTGTGGTGAATGGTTGGAGTGCCCCTAGTACAACTGTAGACAACGTTGTAACCATACTCTCATTGCTAATTGGACTAGGACGAACTTAGATGAATGTAACTCGAACAATAAAGCTTTACATGCCTTATTTATGACAATATCCTCGGAAGAATTTAAAAGAGTATCCATATGTGAGGTTGCTAAAGAAATTTGGGATATTCTACAGACCACGCATGAGGGAACTCAAGCTGTTAAAAATTCTAAGTTATAGATGTTGACCACTAAGTTTGAAGAGATTAGGATAAAAGAGGATGAGACATTTGATGCCTTCTACGCGAGTTTAAACGACATAGTAAACTCTAACTTCAACCTATGAGAGAAAATTCGGGAGCCTAAGATAGTGCGTAAATTTTTTAGATCCTTACCCGAGCGTTTTAGGCCTAAAATTATGGCTATTGAAGAAAGTAAGGACATAGATTACATTAAGGTAGAAGAGTTAGTTAGATCCCTCCAAACGTACGAGATGACCTTAGATAAATCTGTTAAAGATAAATATTGGCCTTGAAATCCGTAAGAAACACCCGGATTGAATCTTTTGATTCTGATTCACCGGATGATGAGAATTTAGGTTACATGGCTAAAAAGTTTTGAAAAATGATTAGGAAGAAAAATAACCCTCAACAGAAATACAAAGGTGACCCGAGTGAATCTAGGAGAAAATTTAAATATGTGAGATGCCATAATTGTCAAGGTTTTGGTCTTGTTGGGAGTGAGTCTCCTGGCAGTAGGAGAAATTCGGATAAGACTATGAATGCTACTCTCACCGATGACGAGTCTAACTCGGATAATCAAAGTGAGAAATCCACTCGGGAGGAAAGTGGAAAATATCTTGTCTTAGAATAAATCTGACCAAGGGAGTGAAAGAGAAAATGACTTAGATAGTGATGAGGATTCTGATGAGGACAATTCTAATAGTGGGGAAGATATCCAAGATGCTTATGATAAGACGTATGAGGAGAGTCTTATAATTCTTACTAAAAATAAAGGCTTGAGTGCGAGGAATAAGGATCTTGAATTAAAAAATAAGAAGTTAGTAATATACATTAAGGAATCTACGTCGATCTTGAGTGAAGTAAAATCCATGAATGAAACTTTAGAGACTCAGGTTAAGAACCTTACCAATGAGCTTGAGAAGTCCTTTAGAAGATCAGCGAGCTGACAACTGAGAAAGAGACCTTATAAATCCAGATTAAGAACCTTCTAAACGATCTAAAATATTCTAAGTCTCAACTGCTTGTCTTCTCTAGTGGTTCTTAAAGGTTATATAACATGTTAGGAATGGCAAGCCGATTAGAAATAAGGGAAGTCTAGTTTTTAAGGAAAACAGTGCTAGTACTTCTAAGACCACATTTGTCCCTGTCATTGATCAGCCCAAATATGTGCCTAACCCCGACCTTAAGAATAAGGAACATGTAAGACAGATGCCTACTAGACAGCGTAGGACTCGTCGACCTAGGAATAGACGTCAACGTCCACGTAACATTGGTCCTAGATTTGTTACGATTTGCTTTCACTACGGTAAGTTAGGACACATACGACCTAAATTTCATCAATTCTTAAATAGACTCAGAGCTTTAATAGGAATAGAAATCAGGAGTTTGTTGGTCAGATTAGATTCTTTACTAGTCAAGTGAGTCGTTTGACCGAGTTGGTGACACTATTGTCTGGGAATCGTTCTAGTACTAGGCAAGTTTGGGTGAAAAAATGTGATTTTAAAAACTATGATATAGATCACGGTGCTCTAAAAAATAAGAGCATTTACATACCTAACTGATTAGGTGTTTTTTATGCATGCTCATACTTTCTCATTATGTGGCATTGATTTATACATGCATAACATCTGTTTTTTTGTTTTCTAGGTAGAAAATCCATGCATTTTATTTTTATTTTCTGTTTGTTTGTGTGTTTGACATTTTTCATGCATGCTGCATTCATATTTCAAAAGAAAAAAATAATAATGGGAAAATTGAAAAATGAAAAGAAAAGATGGAAATTTATACAGCGTGGTATATAATATTCGTAAACTTGCATGTTGTGATCATATATGAACATAATTGACGAATAGTAGCATAGTTTACATTACATGCTTAGGTTGAAATGAAGTTATTAGTATATGTGTTTTCATGTATCATCTGAACTACACACATTATGATTTTGTTAGTGGGACTCTACTGCGTGTGTGAGATTTGGGATGACAATCACATGTTAGTAAGGTGACTTTAAACATGAATTGACCTCATTTATTAGACCTAAGGTCAAATTTATCCCCTGCTATAAAAAAAACTNTCATTACTTGCTTAGGTTGATATGAAGTTTTTAGTATATGTGTTTTCATGTATCATCTGCACTACACACATTATGATTTTGTTAGTGGGACTCTACTGCGTGTGTGAGATTTGGGATGACAATCACATGTTAGTAAGGTGACTTTAAACATGAATTGACCTCATTTATTAGACCTAAGGTCAAATTTATCCCCTGCTATAAAAAAAACTCAATATCTTATGTTTGTTTTCGAAGCCTATTTGACTTGAAAAATACAAAATGAGCATTAATTAATAGGTTCTACTGTACTTTACGGTTTGACTTTCATAAGTAGAGGAATATACTTATTGACAATGATGTTTAGTATGTCACTTCTCACAAAATTAAGGTTTTGAGTCCTACTTACAGAGGATTAGTGAGACTTTACACACATGAGTCACTTATACAATTTACTTCATTATGACTTAAATTGAGTAAGTGGTGGAGGTTTACTACTTGTTAATTATGCTTGTGCATGTTATCAATCGATTTTTGGACGGTCAAATATTTATGTTTAAGATTGAATTTGAAATTGTTTCCTTGGACATTTGTGACAAAGAGGGATAGATATAATATACACAGGGGGAGCATTATCATTAAATGATTAAATGAAATTAAGTTTTGCATTTTATGTTTAGGGATCGTTGGGGAGAGAAATAGATACATTGTGCCTACTTCATAAAAAATATTGAGAACTTGCAGTAAAGGGAAGAATGTGCATTGCATCTACATTGCATATCTTATGCATAGATATTTGAGTTTTGATGTTTTGTGATGTTAACGTTTCGGTTGGTGTTTTGATTGACATTAATGTCATGTCTCAAACTAGCATGCTTATTTGTGTTTATATTTTTTATTTCCTATATCACGTGCTTTTACACTAGGTATTGAAGTTTTGATTTCAGGAAATAGATATAAGTAAATTGGGTAGTTGATTTTGGTAGTTTAGATTTTTTGTTCCTTAAATTGTTGTGTAGTTTTGTCAAAGAATGTTAAAAAGGGAGTTTGTTAAAATTTTTAGTATTGGCAATTATGTGGACAAAGGGACTAATTTGTAACGTGTTGTAAAAGTTAAGGACCTAGGGTGTAATTTGTATAAGTTGGGTTATGAACTCTAGGGTTTGAGCATGAAAAGAGGAGAAACATGGCGCCTCATTTTTGCTAACCTATTACCTTTACACTGCTCTAGCGATAAAAACAGAATGCTTGTTGCCTGCCAGTCCCTGAGCTCTAGCTCGATCGACAGTGTGTCGCTCACCTGTCGCTAGCTTATCGCTCAAGCGACAGGTCGATCCGAAAACTCCCTAATTTGTATTTTTAAACATATTTTTCCTTTCCATTCAATCCAATCACCCTCTCATATAAATATCCAAGCCATTGCACGAAAATTGGTGGTTGCTTCATTGTGCTTCAATTGAAAAACACTTTTACATCATTAGAGAAATCCAAGAACACAATTCATTAATTGATTCATCCACATCATTCTTGAGATCCGGATACCAACTTTTGGGAAAACGTCTTATTCAAGAACCTAAAACACCTACTTCCTAAATATCCTTAGGATGGTACTTTCAACAAACTGTACCACTATTAAGAGAATATACATAATTAGATTAAAATTTTGTATCTTTCTTATTGATAGCATCAGTCGCTACAGGAAAAATGATATTTTACAACTAATATTTCAATGACCAAATTAATCTAATCGTTAAAAACTGTTTTTGACAACCAAATGATGTAAGTTCCATCATAGAATATGGATGGTGACAATTGAGTTTTAAATTAGTTGAAAATATGTTATAATGACCATATAATTAGTTGCTAATCCTATATTTTCTACTAGCAAATTAAGCCCTTGTTTGGTAGAAATTAAAATCAGATTTTTAGTAAATTTTGATAAAAATTGATGAAATATGTCATTAAAAAGTTGTGGGGCTCATAAAATGTGTGGTTAAAATTAATTGTTGACTTTGACTTGAAATCTTAATTGGATTTTAATCCAAACAAAATAGGGGCTAAAATTGATTGTTATGGGTGAGCGTCAAATCAAAAAATCCCACCAAAATATCTATTAAATTCAACGACAACGTAATCGGTTGTTAGAAATACAAGTACTTTAGTACTTAAGAATATTCTTGATTGCGATCCAAGGACTTCAATGAGCAAATATAACACATAGCATGAACTTAAAGAATGATATATCTAGAAGACAACAAAGCGTACAAAAACTTGCAGTACGATACCTTTTAACATGCTACTTCTATTGTACCCTATAATTCCTTAAACGATAAAACATTCAATAAAACTTGTCAACGATGACTTATATATCAATACCAAGAGCCATATCCCTTTTAAAATATATAAGATCATGGAATTTGATAAGAAATTATTCTCCATTTTCAGTAGGATGATGTCTTCAAGAGTTTCATCCTTGAAAAAACTAGTTCTCTTATTGAGGTAGAAACTGAAATAGTCAACACTTCTTGGAGAAGCATCTTTATAGTTGCGACTAAATTCATTTCATTCAAAATGTCTAGATATTTCACTCTCTATTCTTGACATTATATGTTGTGATTCAACCCAAATTTTAGTGGGTATTGAAGTCTAAATTGGAGTGGTCTTGATGATATCAAAATTATGGACCAGAGTAAAAAATAGTTGCATTTTCGCTAGCCTGACGCTAGGTGGACGTTCGAGCGAGTCTGATAGAAAAAAACCCGAAACTTGATCGCTCGCCTGGCGCTGCCCTCTCGTTCGAGTGACAGGCTTATCCAGCCTAGACCCATTTTTATTTTTTTACGTGATTTTGGACTCTTATTCTTTTACAATTTGTTTTCTAAGATTCATATATATATCTCACTTTTTTTCTATACAAGTCGTGACATATATATTTTGAGAGCTTTAGATTTCAATTGGGTGATTTGAGATCTTGTAAACACAATTGCTATTGATTATAGTGTATTTCTCCTCCTATGCCCATGATTTTTTCCCTTATTGGATCTCCACGTAAATTTTAGTGTTTATTTTCTTCTTATTTATTTCATTGTCATCATTATCTTACAATCTAAATTCATAATAAGTAGTATCAGAGTAATTAAGCATCTTGTTTGTTTCACAATAAGTGGTATCAGGGTGCGATGTTGATTCTTCCGCATGGCGACAATGAAGTATGATATCTCGTTGTTGGATAGAAACACGAGATTTACCTTATGGTAAATGAAGATGTGAGCGGTTCTAGCATAGATGGATTTGGAGGAAGCCTTATTTGGTTTTGATAAAATGCGTGCTACTTGGAAGTAGGATCAAAAAACAGTTTAGGGATCAAAAAGCTCAATCTCAAATTCATCTACATCTTTCAAATCAAAATTTTTAGGATGTTCTAAAGGAGAGAAGTACCGGAGTGATGTAGTTGAAGTTGGAGCAACTTTGCATGACAATGAGCTTGACCAGTGAGTTACACTTGAAATAGCGATTGTATTCTTACTGGATGTCTGAAGGTGTGTCATTGGACGATCACTTAATAATGTTCAAAGAAATCGTGGCTGATTTGGAAACATTGGAAGTTAAGATGATGAGGAGGACTTGTCGTTGATGTTGTTGTGTTCTTTGCCGCCATTATATGTGACTTTTAGAGATACTATTTTCTATAGTTGAGATACTCTCATCGTGAAAGAGGTCTATGATGCTTTACTATCTAAGTAGAAGATGATGCATCTTGTTGGAGAATCTGAGAATCATGATAAAGGTATGGTTGTGCATGGGAGAAATCAAAATAGGAATCTAGGATGAAATTTAAGGAGCAGATCGAAATCTAGACATGCTGATAAGACATGTCATTATTGTAAGAATAAGGGTCATATTAGAGCTGATTGCCATGCCTTAAAGAACAGAAATAAAGCTGTTAGTGCTACTAAGAAAGGAAAGCAACTTGTTAATACAACGGAGGCTGATGTTGTAGAAGAGGGGCAAAGTGAATGAGAGCTTCTTATGATTTTTGACATGGATTCCAAACCATGTGAGGAATGAGTTCTTGACTCGGCTTACACTTTTCATATGTATCCCAATAGGGACTTTTTTTAGCTTCTAAAAGAGTTTCGAGATGTGTAGTTATTATGGGAAACAACACGTCTTGCAAAATTGTTGGAGTTGGTACAGTCAGAATCAGAATATTCGATGAGGCTATCAAAATACTTACAGATGTAAGGCATGTTCCAAAATATCTTTGAGTACACTTGACTCAAAGGGGTATAGATACACTAGTGAAGGTGGAGTTTTAAAGTGAGTTGGTGTGCTCTTGTTGTTATGAAGTGACATGAAAGCTCTACACAGTTGTACATTTGCATGGTTCCACATTAATTGGGGATACATTAGTTTCTACTTCTTCTTTGCTAGATGATGAAATTATAAAACTTGACATATGCAGCTTGGGCATATGAGTAAGAATGACATGGCAGAGCTGAGTAGAAAGGGTTTTCTTGATGGGCAAAAGACCAACAAAATAAATTTTTGTGAGCATTGTGTCTTTGGAAAATAGAAGAAAGTCAGATTCACGAAAGAAGGACACAACACGAAGAGAACACTTGAATATATCCATTCAAATCTTTGAGGACCGGCTAGGGTACCATCAAAAGGAGGTCATTATTACTATTGACAGTAATTGATAATTTTTCTAGGAAAGTTTTGTTATTCTTTTTGAAGCAAAAGAGTGATGTGTTTGGGAATTTCAATAAGTAGAAAACATTGGTAGAAAAAAAGACTGGAAATTAGTTGAAACTTTTACACATAGATAATGGGTTGGAGTATTGTTCAGATGAATTTAATAACTTCTACAGGGCTGAAAGCATCTTAAGACACTTGACAGTGCCTGGAACTACTCAAAAGAATGGTGTGGCAGAACAGATGAATAGAACTTTGATGGAAAATGTTCGTTGTATGCTTTCAAATTCTGGGTTGCCTAAGACTTTTGGACCGAAACTACTACTACAGCTTGTTTTCTGATTAATCCCTCACTCCCAGCTGCTATTGATAAAAAGACATCAGAAGAGGTATGGTCTGCCATTCATAAAAAGACACCAGATTTGTTCTAACGAGTTGTGAAGAATAGTTCTATCCGAGCTTTACTTAGAGTAGTGGCTAAGAATGGCTTGGAGCTTGAGTAGATGAATGTTAAGACAACATTATTACATGGAAAACTTGAGGAGAACGTTTACATGCAATAACTAGAGGGGTTCACAGTCTCTGGGAAAGAAGACTGTGTGTGCTTGTTGAAGAAGTCATTGTATGGACTAAAGTAGTCACCAAGGCACTGGTATAAGAGGTTTGATTCATTCATGACTACTCATGGTTTCTTCAAATGTAATTATGATAGTTGTGTGTACTTCAGAAAGGAAGATAATGGATTGATTACATATTTTTTATTATATGTTGATGACATACTCATAACAGCCAAAGATAAAGCAGAGGTCAGAAATGAGAAGTTTCAACTTAGCTAGGAGTTTGATATGAAGGATTTAGGTGCAGTAAAGAAGATTCTTGGTATGAAAATCTTGAAGGATAGAAAGACGGGCATATTATATTTAAGTCAGAAGGGATACATTGAGAAGGTGCTTGAAAGATTCAATATGATGAATACGAAGGCTGTCAGTACTCCATTGGCAGCTGACTCTAAATTATCATCTAACTTGTGTCTTCAGTCAGATGAAAATATTGATTACATGTCTTGGGTTCCTCATTCCAATAAAGTTGGTTCACTTATATACTATGGTTTGTATAAGACCTGATTTAGCATATGCAATTAATGCAGTTAGCAAATATATGGAAAATTCTGACAAGGAACATTGGAAAACAGTAGAGTGGATCTTGAGATACTTGAGGGGCTCTTCTAATGCTTGTTTGCATTTTGATAAAATTCAGATGGAGTCATTGGGTATGTGGATTTAGATTACGCAGGGGATCTTGATAAGATGAGATTTCTTATAGGGTATGTATTTACCCTTGGAGAATATGCTATCAGCTGAAAAACTACTTTGCAATACACAGTAGCTTTGTTTACAACAGAAGTAGAATACATGGCCATTACAGAGGTATGTAAGAAGACTATGTGGCTGAGATGATTGATTGGTGAAATTAGTGAAGACTTGTAGGTGTCTACTGTATTATGTGATAGTCAGAGTGCAATTTTCTTGACTAAGAATAAGATGTTTTACGAAAGGACTAAGCACATTGATGTAAAGTATCATATTATACGTGATGTGATTGTTCATGGTGATATTGTAGTGAGCAAGGACTGAAAAATAGCAACATATCATGTACATCCTTAGACACTGCAATTAAAACTATCTATAGTCTTTGAGCTAGTTAATGAACATAATAAGCCTATGGACAATCTTTAAGAAATGAATCTTGTAATTCATTCAATTAAACTCTTTGTAATTCATTCCATTAAACTCGCATGTTGCTAGCACCATCGTATGCTTGACTTTGTAAATCTTTGGGCATGAGCAAATATTGGTTAATATATTACATCTGTTTTTTCAAAGTTAATACATATGTGTTTGCAAACTTACAACTTCAAAAAACCATTCTCTAACAAATCAATCACCATGTACCTATCTCAAAATAATAAACATTTGTACTTTGTGGGATTCATCAACTGCTTCATCAACAAAAATATTAAACTTAACATTCTATATTTCTTCACAAATCTTAAGTAGTATGTAATAAAAATATTTAACATCTCCTTCTAAATCAATGGTGATGTATATAGTTGGCATATTTAGCTATATTTTCTATAACAACATCATCAATTTCTTTGTTTGTTCTTACCTGCAATTTGATGAATTCAATATATTTTTCTCGATTAGTAGAGCAAATGTATTCATCACAACCTCTAAAAGCACACCCCTGAAATGTTAGCTACTCACACTTTCAACAGGGTTCTTTACGAATAAATAATGTTGCTTAGCTTCTTTTGAAAGTTTATTGAAATATCATTTTGTCTATATGTTGACGTAGGTTTTTGAAATTTTCCATTTTTGCATAGCAAACTTATGTAGTGAATTATCGTCCCCTAGTCTTTTCAATAGACGATTTTCCCAATTGACTCTCTTCAATTTTTTAAACCCCTTGACTACGAATTTTTTTGGTTATGATGTATTACTTTCAAATACAGAATACCGAAAGCACGATGCACTTTTTTCTCTATGAAAAACTTAAGCAATCAATGTTTCGAACCAAGAGTATTGAAATCGATGATTTTAAGCGGGGCTGATAGGCCTGGGATAGAGAGACATTACCCCTAACAGGTAGAAAAAGGCCTTGTCTTTCAAAAAAAAAAAATATAAGAAGGAGAAGATGTCTGAGAAGGAATAATTGGTTGATAGTGAACAATTGATTAAGGAGGATGACAATACATTATCGCTCTAGACAGACCCAGTCTCACACACGGCATGAGTTCTTGGTGGGCAAACTCTCGCTTCTTGACCTCTCATTTTGGAGAAGTGGTGGAACGTGATGAACCACATAAAAACGCTCCAATTTTGACATATGCTCTTCGAACCTCATCTTGTTTGTCAACTTGCTATTGTGATGTTCCGATGCACTTTTCAGGATCACAGTCATAATATGGAGTATCACTTCGAAATAGTTCAACACTACGTTAATTTTCAGGCTTGGATCTTTTATTTCAAATTCTAATCACCAATGCACATTTCACAATTTAAATTTAGTTATTACAATTCAAAAATTCGACTCACAACCTATCTCAAAAAATCCAGACTCACAACTAACAAATATATTTATAAAGTACAAGATGCCTAAGTGAACCCGTTAAATTTTTTTAAACAGTATTTAATTGAATATTACCAACTATGAGCAGCCTAGTTACACATATAACTTGAATTTATAATGACAATGAGCGTATGTTTCATATTGTCAACAAAAGGTAGGGTTTTTGTCCTAAAACCCCTAAAATATACAAAATCTACTCTCTCACACAATAATAATGTAAATTGTTCGGTAAATCCTGTAAGAGTACGGGTTCGTTGACAAATAATAGTTTTGATAAGTTAAGAGTTATCATTCCATAAAGAATAAACTTCAATTCAAGTTTCTTAGATATGTATGGAATTTGAATAATGTAAACAAAAGCGATTTTTGATTTGTAATTATGCTAATTTAATCTAAGAAAGCGGTAAAAAAACATTTTTGTATCAAATTATGGAGGATTTATTGGATTTCCAGTCAGCTATCGCTATCTATTTCAATTTATGATTTATAATCTAGTAATACTCATGCATTCTTAACAATCGATAAATTTAATGTATTTAATTTTCTTTTTCATGATAAATTAAATATATTCTAGTCAAGACTCGAATCTATTTCTGGTTCCAATTCGAAAGATAAAATGCATTAAATTTTAGATTATCTAGATGATTGCACACATATGTTAATTTTGTTATCTTCTAAACTCATTGTAAGTCTTTCAATACTATAAAAACAATTAATTATCTAATTGTTAGTTGCACAATTCAATAATGCAATGTGTATGGAAAATTAATCAAGAAACGCAAGAAATGTATTACTTTTTTCCTATCGTAGATGTACAATAGCGTAACAATATAGTAGACTTTAGAGTACGAATTATCGTTCTCACAAGAACTATACTTTAAAACTTAATCAAAATTTTCTAACTTCTATTTGATGAAAACAAACAAAGAATTGTATGTTGTTATAAATTTTTGGTTTAAACACCTTAAATTAATTAGAATATACACAATGATTGATTGAGAATTCGAATAATTCACGGATATTAGTATGGGTGGGCAAAACCCGACTGAACCCGCCAAAATTGAACCAATCCGACCGGTTTGAGTCGGTTTTTT